>JBBPJZ010000481.1:0-19197 GCA_038089015.1 Chalciporus aff. trinitensis | reverse complement strand
TGGGAAGCGGACCGGTTCGCATGCGAGCTGGAAGCACGACTGGACGAGCCTGATATGGATGACATGGGCGAACGTCTCAGTCGCGCTCTCATCACGCTCCACGTCAAAAACCTCTCTACCGTCTGGGTAGATTGGCTCTACTCGGCATACCATCACTCACATCCTACGCTCATGGAGCGATTGAAAGCGCTCGAAGGCTTCAAACAAGAACGGGATGGAGACATTAAAAAAGAGCAATAGAGAGAATTGGCTTAGATTGAGTCATGGTTGTACTCCTGGACCATTGAGAAAGACTCGTTATCTCGTCGTGGGCACGTTTGGTTATTCCGTGTAGTACTATTATTCGTCTAGCTATAGTCCCGCTGGAAAGTTAATATACAAAAGGCTGTCGTCGCAAAGATCTAAGATGGAATGTGTGTACACGGATGTTCACCGGTCGACGTGCTCAACTGATTCAGCGCGCTCGAGGGAATAGGTTTTGGCATCGATTCGGCCCTGTTCGACGTTGACGCTGAGAAGGACGGGTACGGCAAGCCAGACCATGAAGACGAGGAAGAAGAACGCGTAACGGATGTTACCCGTGCTGTCTGCAATGAGACCGACAATCAACGGACCGACGAAGGAGCTAGACTGCAAACACGTCGATGGACCGTGCACATGTTAGCGTGCTGGAAAGGAGGTATATGCGAGCACATATACGTACCTTGTCTGTGATGGAGAACAAGCCATACCTGCACGCCCATCAATCACGACGACAATATGCGCATCTAGGTGAGAGACACGTACCAGCGTGCTTCTTCCCCGGGTGGGATCAACTCTGCATACGATGCCCTTGCATAACTCTGGAACGCTCCGTACGCGAAGCCTATATGCTCACACCGTCAGTTTCCCTCCAAGCATCTGCCCCTTTCAAAGACTTACCGAAATAAACTGCGAGTCCAAACATTTCCCCTGGTGTCGTTAACCCACCGAATCCCATCTTCCTCACGAACGGTAAGAATCCCAAGCATCCATACGCTGGTATACATGATACGATCATCACGAGTAACACCAACACCCTGAGATTCGACCACCCGAATCGACGCTGGAGGGACGGAAAGACGAGGGATCCCAGGATACCAGAAGCAGGAGTGATTGCACCAATGAGAACGAGAGACGATGATTCCATATGAAGCGTCGTCTTCCCAAACAGGATGGCTGTGGATGTGATCGTGGTGAAACCTACAAGAAATGACGCGGGGTCAGGGGGACTAGCATACGCCTGTTAGGTTCACGGGACGAACCGTCGGAGAGCAGGAACCACGCGGCGAGGTATCTGAAGGTATGGTGTAGACGTTTGATCTCAGACCAGCGGAGCATGATACTGAGACGTTTCCACGCAGCGGCGACTTCGGATCTTACAGTCCATTTATCATCCTCCACTTCATATCCCACCACATCGTCACGCGAGACCCCAGGAAGCCAGATAGCGGCAGGTATTGAGAACAGGAGCCACCAAACGCCGCTGAGACCGATCGCAAGACGGAGAGAGAAGGTGGAGCCATGGAGGTTGGTCACGGGGATCAATGCGAGGAGGAGAAGGATGATACCTGCGCCGTAACCCGCTGCGATACCCTGTGCAGAGATGCGCGATGTCGCACGGGAAAGAGCGGCGAAGTATGCTTTGTGAGCAGGGCTCTGGTGGTCAGGGGTAGGTGTCATGCCGAGAAGTGGGGCAGACACAAATTCAGGGTCAGGGAGAAAGGCGAGCTCGGCGTCCAGGTCCATTGAACTGTTTGGAGGTGGCTCTAAAGATCCGGTTTCGTTTTCGAGTTCCGTCCGAGCTGCGACTACCTCCGGGGACTCGCTGGCAAGTGATGGCAGGTATGCGTTCATAGCCACCACAGAAGCCCCGAACCCTACGTTTGCACATGTGGCAAAGGCAGCTGATAGAATCCAGAGGGGTGACAAAGAAGATAACAATAAGAACAAGATAGCAGCTGAGGCACCCATAACAGCAAATGTTAGGAGGAGAGGTTTCCGGCTCGTTGCTGCGTAGTGATCGAGGCTAAGTTTCATATTACTGGGTGCTACACGGACACTCACGGCGATCAGCGATGCTCCCCATAGATATGACTGTCAGAGCTTGAAGGGCCACTGATATCGAGTAGACGTATAGACTTTGTGGTCGTGTTAGCCACGCACGGACGTTTGCACCAAGACAAACCTGAAGCTTGCCGTGTCTATCCAGAGCGAACCAATCTTGACCGCACATCGCTCTTCCAAGGATGCAACGCTCTCGCCCGCCACAGCAGAGGTACATGGTTTGGTGTAGTCCGGTTCTAGAAACCCGTTGTCTCTTGCGAACTGCTCCAGGCAGATTGGCAGGAAGAGTGTGAGCGAAACGACCACGAACACTTCACTAAAATCTCGTTCAGCATGTCGTTCAACGCGAGCTCTTGAGTCCAGGGTAGTTCATACCTCGCGAATGCATAGCTGAGCCATCCCAGCAGACGGCGCTTGTATGTGCTGGTCATCGTTACAAGTGTCAAGCTCTCACGGGAATTGCTAGTTTCACTAGTTTAGCAAGTACCCCTGAACGTTGAACAATACAACCGTGATCGCAGTCCGCAGACCTGGCATTACCCGGACAGCACTCAGGGATCCGCAACAACAAGGTTCACAATGATCAAGACAACAAGGAAATAACTAAGCCAGATTCTTCTCGCCTTCACGCGAAGAAAGAATCAAGGGTGACATACACTACAAACACAACAAGCAATCGCCAGATCGTTCCCCGCTTGGACAGCTTCTTCGCCCTCTTAACGGCTACTGTGTACACTCTGGATCGTCTCCGCCGCCGCCGACCTGTAGGAACAATTCAACGGGTTAAGATCCGCGATCGCGCACGACGCCCAGCTCACGTACCTGTTGCAGAACGGCGTCGATCACGTCACCATCCTCCATTTCAGCCTACCGTCATGTCCGTGATGTGATCAATAAAATACAGCTTTCCAGAATGCGAAGATTACCCAACGAGACATACCTCTGCAGGCGTGCCCTCGGACCTCAATCTATTCCCATCATAGACAAATCTGAATGTTCCTATCGAAAGAGTGGGTCAGAATTAAATCGTGGCTCCCGACACAGACTTGCCTGGCTCTTTCGCAAAGCGTTTCTAGAACATGATGATCAGGTTCGAGTAACCAGTTTGGTATGGGCATGCTCACCTCGGCGGCCTCGAATATTTTCTTAAAAGGCATATGTGGCTTCACCTTCACAGTTATTTCTGCATGAAAAGAAGTCATATTTTGGTATGTCGAGCGTGTCGCGACTCGTGGTTAACAGAAGCGTGGTTGTGATTGGATCGGACTGACGTTGACCCTCATAGTTGATAACCAGGTTCAGTTTTGGTTTTTGATCCTCCTCCTCTTGAGACATTGTTCGGAGCAGACAGAATTGGGGAGAAACGAGGAGAGGAGGAACACGAGCAAGACGCGTAATGAAACGCGTGCAAAGAACAAGGCACTCAGGGTGATTGCATTATGTAAGCCCCAAGTGAGGGTATTGCGATAACTAACTCTCCATGGAGTCAACCAAGGTGTATGATAAAAAGGTGTGTGTGGTGTACAGCGAGAAAAAAACATAGTCCGATTAAGAGAATTTCCACCTATGCGAACCAGTTTACTACCCCAGAAAGAAATCAGAACGTGGTAGAGGACTAACCTGTTTCCGCAGTTGACACATCTGCACATGAAATCAGCAATGTGGTGGATCGACAAAGGCGATGCACATACGTGACGAATGTAGTCATTGGTTCATCAGCACTTCGTGTCTGTGCTTGACGATAACGGCACTTGCGCTGCAGGGGCGTTAACCATAGCGCGATTGCTCAGTGAACCTGCTGCTTACCTGCTTGCATCTTCCGCACTGGAAGCCTTCAGTCTCAGCCTCTTGTTCACCGGCACCGAGAGATTTGAACAAGTTCTCTTCTTTAATTTTTTGGTCCGCAGCACGTCTTTCCTCGGTCATCATTTCCTAGTTAACCCAATGAGTGTCAATGCGACGTGTAGGAAATATAGATGCCCCGTACCTCGCTCGTCATCTTGCTGAATTTGTCGGGGGTCAATTCACCGCTGACTATACTTTCGCGTAGACTTGGATTCGCCTTGTCCTTGAGGTTAACAAACAGTGATCGAATCTTACCCTTGTATTCTGTGGTAGTGCCACTAAACTTGGAGAACACCGCCTTTTCTACATCGATCGCGCGCTTTGTGATTAGATCGCTGGCTAAAAAAGGGAGGTCGAGTCAGACGCAAAACGTCAATGTGAGCGGCATCAACGGGCAACTCACGAGCTCCAGAGTCACAAGCAAGGCCATCATAGATGAGTTCCGCACATCGGTCACGGGTGTTGTCACCAGTGGCGGAAATCTTGACACCGTCAGTTTTGGTGGTGCGCACGTCTGATTTGCCATTGGGAGTGGGAGTGGCTGCGGGTGTGACAGACAAGGATTGCTTGCGGACTAGAGAGATGGATGAACGAGTCAGTCTGACGATGAACGGGTTTGATGATGGGAGGACGTACGTGGATCGGGCGCTTTCCCATTGATGGGTGTCTTCACGCCCTGCGCACTCTTTGCTTTATCGACCTCGTTCTTCCACTTTTTTACGATCTCTTTTGCGAGCTCTGAGACCTCCTTTGACTCATGAGCACGAAGCTTGCCAACAGCAAGACCCGCCTTGCTTTCCTATTGAGCGCGCCACATCAGACACCGAGTCACTCTTCTCCTCGACTGAAATACCTACCCTTAGAACTGCTTCATTGACCTGAAATTCCTTCTTGAGAACCTTTAAGATAGCTACTCGTTGCTGTCAAAACAAAACGTAGTGTCTGTTAGTACGGAAATTGTAAAAGGTTCCCCAAGAACACATACCTCATTGCTGCTCGCATTTTGGAGCTGCTTCACATGCTTTTTGAGCTCAGTGACGTCTGACATGGCTCGCTGCAATATCTACCCTGCTACTGACTACGAGAAAAACGACAGTAAATGAGCTCTAATGTCCACCGATAACGACCAATACGACAGCGACAGCGATAAACCACTTGCTCGTCGTTGGACAAGGCGTGCTCCTGGAGGAACAAACAGTGACAAAGCAGCACTGGTTTCCAAATATGGAATGTCATAATGCTCGACGTCGCGCTCAGCAAACTTGATTCAACCGCCGCCATCGTCACTGAACACAGCGAGGACGACCAGCAAGACGACAACGAGATGGCATCCGTACTTCCACAACTTGACCCTTTGTTGAGAACGAGCGCGAAACGGACACGCGACATATTCGCTTCATGTCCAGACGACAGTATGAAGGAGGAGGAGAAGAGGTGCGTCGTTCGCAGGACCACCGTTGTTCAAAGCTGACTGCGGACATGAACAGTGCACGCCTACGGTTGTCAGTGAAGATGGCAGACGAATACAAATATTACAGAGAACTCCCTCCAGCACTGCTTGCTCAACAAGGCACTGTCGGACCAGCTCGACCCAAAGGAATGGCACCACAGGGACCACAAAAGTTGATCACCGCTGGTCGTACGTACCTCCACATCTTCTATATCACACTGAGATACTGACCGTTCATTCAAAGCCTCAAGTGACACCTCACAAATGATTGCCACGATCGACAATGGGCCAAAAGCACAACCATCCACCTTTGCCACCTCGGCCAAACTCTCAGAAGCACTAACACTCCACAAGACGACGAGGACGATCAAACCAACGTACCACCCACCATGGAAATTGATGCGTGTGATATCCGGGCATTTGGGGTGGGTTCGCAGTGTCGCGGTAGAACCAGGGAACAAATGGTTTGCCACCGGAGCGGGGGACCGAGTTGTCAAGATTTGGGATCTGGCTTCGGGTGAACTCAAGCTGTCGTTGACTGGACACATTTCCACCGTCCGTGGATTGGCCGTATCGCCAAGACATCCTTACCTCTTCTCGTGCGGTGAAGACAAGGTGCGTACATTTGAAATAATCGCCCTCGGTGACTGGCCTCTGACCATGCGTTAGATGGTCAAATGCTGGGATCTCGAAGCAAATAAAGTAATACGACACTACCACGGCCACCTGTCAGGCGTTTACGCTCTGAGTTTGCACCCAACGCTCGACGTGCTGGTCACGTCCGGTCGAGACGCTGCAGCTCGTGTTTGGGACATGCGAACAAAAGCCCAGATTCATGTACTTTCTGGACATTCGGCCACCGTCGCAGACGTAAGATGCCAAGAGTCAGATCCGCAAGTAATCACTGGTTCGATGGACTCTACGATCCGGTCGGTCCTAGCTCCTCTTTTTCACCCCCTTACTTGCTAATCTTCCCATCCGACAGCCTATGGGATTTGGCAGCCGGAAAAACGATGGTAACACTCACGCATCATAAAAAGTCCGTCAGGGCACTTGCCATCCACCCGACAGAATATTCCTTTGCCTCGGGCTCAGCCGGCGGAAACAATATCAAAAAATGGAAGTGCCCAGAAGGCACCTTCGTGTTCAACTTTTCCGGGCACAACGCGATTATCAACACCCTTTCTGTGAACGCCGAGGGTGTCCTTTTCTCAGGAGGTAAATATCCATCACTCAAACGTGGTGCAATATGTGCTCCCTCTGTACCGATCTTGATTCTTACCGATCATCCCAGGTGACAATGGCACACTGAGTTTTTGGGATTACAACACCGGAACGCCGTTCCAAAATATGGAGGATATCCCTCAGCCAGGTTCGCTAGAAGCGGAAGCAGGCGTGTTTTGTTCCACATTTGACATCACCGGTACGAGGTTGATCACTGGCTGTGCTGATAAAACGATCAAGGTCAGTCCGATCGCTCATTTCATGTTTATTCCTCGCCGTTCATGTGATTGATGGCGGTCGTTATCATTTAGGTCTATGCGGAACAATCACAGTAGGCCCTTCCTCGCACCCACAGTGTTTTTCCAGGCTGGATAGCTCATTTGTTCTTCATCACCATTGTATGCTCCGTGATCTTGTTTTGTTTTGGTGTAATTCCATCGGCGTTTTCAGATCATGATGCAGGACCCGGAAAAGATATCCACTTCAAGCTGTGTGTGGGTGCCCCACTGCTTCCGATTAGACGAAACTCGTCATTGCGGCAGGTTGCGTACCTCTTTTATGCCCTTGATGCCCGAACGACTTGTTTCGAGTTAAATTAGCAGCTGAATCAGCGTAAAGCATCCGATAGGCATTGTAATTTTACACTTGGACCCATAACACCCTGAAAAAAAATGGGACGTCCGACATACACGAGGTATCAACAAACTGAAGAAAGTCTACAAAGTCCCACTTTTGGTAACCGGAGTGAGATCATACACATGCCCGAATTGGTATCGAGAACCAGTGAAACAATATAAGGTGGAAAAATGAGGAAAACAACGGAGAATGGATAACAAAGCACGTCAACACCAGGAAAAAAAAATCAAATGGAGAGCAAGGAACGTAAAAAAATGTGGTGGTACCCGCCGTTTTGTTGGTACCCGCGGAAATGATTTCCTTGGATGATTGGCTCCGGGTGACGGGGTTGACCCGGGCCTGATTTTTGAACCGTCGTTAACCAGCCCAGCCTCGCAACGAACTCGATGATGCGCTGCCCATGAAGCGATGAGGCTCGCCATCGCCAGTATTCGCCGGGGGAGGCGCAGCACGAGCATCTTGCACGGCGTAGCCTGGTTGCGGCTGGTACGTGTCTGTGGGTCCGCATCGACGATCATGATCACCTGCGCGAGTCACTCACGACGTGAGTCAACATTCTGGGGGACGAGATCAAAAAGCTCCGACGTACATACGCCATCAGTGGTTGAGTAATTGTTTACTGACGTAAAAGCGGAAAATTGGGAAAATGCAGAGGGAGACGATTGAAGAGCTGCTTGTAGCTTTGCTGCTGTCGCAGCTTCGAGCTCCGGTGAGAATATGAAAGGGACATCTCCCGCATCCTTGACTTTTAGGGACCCTCTGGTCCCACTGCGAGGCTCTGGAGACACACCGTATTTACTGGACATGGGGTTCGTGTTTTGCAGTGTGGAGCTATGTTGGAGATCTTGGGAATGGCGTCGAGCAGATGACTGTGATCCCGCCGACTTTGCGATCGAGGAAGGACTGGTAGAAGGTTTCGTCACAGGTGTCCAAGCGGATCCCTGCGAAGGGACGGGGATGGCGGCTGATAGTGGTGTTTGGAACAGTGGGGAAATGGCAAAGTATCCGCCGGAAGGTTCACGGATGGGCGGCGCGACCGGGGAGAAGGTTGTCTCAGCCATGGGCGGAGGCGACATGATGTCAGGTGAGAAGGAGGTCGATGTCGTCGGAGGAGTTGAAGGGTAACCTGTTACATCAGGGTATAGAGACATCGTTGGTGACGCGGCATGATGTGAGGAGAGTGACGTAGTCGGTGACGATGGTGAGGAGCCGACATCTGAAGAGGAAATTCGGTTCCGAGAGTCAGTTCGCTTAAGAAAGATGGAGTTTGACCCACCTCCAATGTGTGGCGGCCTTTCCACACGTCGACCTCGTTGCTCGATCTTGGACTTACCCACCACATGCCCATCCTCCGTGATAGGGAATGATTGGGCGCCTGCAGGGATGGACAGCGGGGTTGGTGCGTGCTTATATTTTGTGCGGACGGGTTCTTCACGAACAAACGGTGGCCTTGGAGCTTGTGTACCATATAGCTTCTTGCGGCTCAGTCCATGCACTTTCTGCAAGGAACTAACTAGGCTGGGGATTGAGCCACCCTGCACCGATGCAGGAGCCTCTGGCGATGCGCGATGGGTGTCCTGTGGGAAGGATTGGTGTCGGTGGACTGGCGGGCGAGGCGCGGCATAGAGAGATGACTATAGATGGTCAGCATCGTTGACAGGCACTCAGCGGAGCTTACCCTATCTGTCGATTGAATGGGAGGCGAGTCTAGATCTGAACAATGTGAATTTCAGGTGAATTGACAATACAGAATGTCAGCAAACGAACCAGATTGGTTGCCAGACAGAAGGAGTGTGAATTCCGGACTTGTGGGGAACCACGGCATGACTTGGCTGTGTCCTTGAAGTTCCAGCTTCAGGGGCGTAAGTACAGAAGACCCGACGAGGTCGGAACGCCTTACACAAGTTAAAAAAAGCTCATTCAATGGCCTCATGGCTCGTGAAACGGGGAGGACCATATGGCAGTGAATACCATGCTAGTGATAAGAGGTAAAGTGATCAATGTGATGAGTTGCCTGAACGTCAATGCCACACTACCTGTGCCATTTTTTGGCCAAGTAGTTGCCACTCTGATTGCCCGATCTGAGTTGGTATCGTCGTAGGAACGCCCCACGTGCCTTCTATTGGCGTTGACGCGGCCACCACGATAAGGTGTAGATTAACAGGACCGCCTGGAAATTGAACGGTTGCTTCGAGCATGAGCTTTATAAATTGGTCAGCTTCCTAACGTACGCGATTCATAAAGGATCGGAAGACTAACCTCGATAGCTCTGTTTACGATTCGAGACGTAATTCTGTTATCGGGGCTGAAGCTAAACTTCAAGTCGGGGAGTTGATTATATTGTCTGGGCGGTGCAGACTGCATTGAGGCAGAATCGTCACCGACTGGGGCAGTGGTTAGCCAAAGCACGGGTATCTGGATGGTATATGAGGGACGGAGGAAGAAAGATGTGAAAGCAACTGACTGGCACGACTGGGTTTGCCATCCGCATGGTGCCGAGGAGAGTGGGTAAATACTGTTCTCGGAGATCATTCCAGGCAGACACCATTCCTTGCGAGTTTTCAATCAGAACCAAGGTAATTACCGCCTTGACAGCAGGGGCGGAAGAGAAGATGGGGGATACGCCACTGGAAGACATGATCTACGATACGGTGATTGCACGTGCTGGCGGACAGAATCGTAGCGGGAATGGACGAAATGGAGACTTTGTACTAAACTACACACCGAATAAGTGGAAATGATGGAGGGAAGGGGGGGTTGTGGAGCAAGGTGGAGAGAGACGGGATTGAGGGGGGGAAAGCTAATGAGCACTTGTGGACGTTTATGGGACCCAGCGCTGGCGGACTTTCTATTTGAGCGATGAAATCCCTTTGGAAGAATGAAGGTTGTCAGTAATTTAGGAAGAATAAGTTCATACAAGGAACCTATTGGGTGATAAGCGTGATCGTCGATGGATGATGGGAACAATGTAAAAGTTTAAAGGCTGAGGACGAGAAAGGGGATGGTCATTGTGTAAGAAGAGGAGGGAGGATAAGACCGGTCTTTGTCCAACTCAAGGGTTAATATAGTTGGAGAGAGAGGCTGTAGGGAAGGTTTTGTAATTATCATGAGGCAATAGAAGTTCGGAAGAAGGGGAATTGACTACTCACAGAAGGAAACTTGAACCGAAGTGAGCGGTGGAGTTGCCAAAAGTTGGACGATCGCCTTTTGGAACAACACACTGTTTGGTAGGAGCGATCCGTTGGGCTATACGTGAGTACGGCGCACGTGGCGTCGGAATCAAAAGCTGGGTTATCGATTCCTAACAACATTTGCGGAGAACAAAAAAAACACCAGCCTTATTGGTCTCCATCAGCTCCGCCACTCCGGATAATTAGTCTATGTTCCGTACTGACCCAGTTGATTTTTGACTTAGTCAACAGACAGAAGGTAAACCGAGGGCCAGGCGCCCATATTGTGAGGTAAAGTCTTTGCATGCTTGATCATGACTGAGCACCGGCACAGCCCAATCGCACAGCTGGAACTTGATGCGGTGGCAATTGGGAGGATTGCCCCTCCTGTGCTTGCTCGGGTCCCCTTCCGATGGTCTCTTCACGGGTCCGATCGCATCTCAGCTCTTATCCCATGCTGCACAGGGCGACGATCCTCGAGGCAGACACACTTCCGCCAAACTTCTTTTCTAGTGGAACTGAAGGCTCAGTTGCTTTATCGCAAGATCCAGCAATGCCGAGGATTCTAGATTGCAAGACCGACGCACCCTGAGTCAAGTTCGCAGTGGTAGACCGTTAGCATCCTTCCCTCGGAGCCGTGGTCAAATGGGATCGCTGGACAAAATCAGCCGACTCTTCCACTCAAAACTAATTTCGCCAAGGCCCCAACCATGGGAAGTCCCCGTTTAGGTTGGCGAGCGTCCCTGACCTTGACTCGATGTCGATGAGCCTGGCTTAGAGTTACCGATTCAATATGACATCGCTGCAGATCAAACCCTTCATTAGAAGCAGTATGCAATAGATCCTCACCGCTTTACGCCTTCCAAGCGGCGAACTCGAAAGCCAAGTGGAGCTCACAAACCTCTGCACTGGTTCATCCTTTGCCCGGGCCGGCGGAGTGGACTGTCCGCCGGACCCGTGGTGGAAACGTCGTTAATCATAGTACAGGTGTGTCCGTGATCACATTGACGTTGGCTGAACCTTGAGTGTTCTTGGGGTATAAAATTGCAGTGAGTTTTGTTACGAAACCCAGCGACTCCGCATCCTTGTTGTTAGCTCACTCACCCCAGTATGCGGTTCTCTTCTCTCCTTGCGCTGCTCCCGGTTGCACTCGCGGCAACTCCCTATGTAAAGGTCAAGGGCAACAAGTGCACAGTCACTCCTATCGGAGGGGGTCAAGATGACGGCCCGAACATCATCTACGCGTTCGACGCTTGCAAATCCGGAGGAACCATCGTTCTGGACAAATACTACGTTGTCAACACAGTTCTCGTAATTACCGGACTTCAGGACGTCAAAATCGAGCTTAGCGGTGTTGGTGAGTTATTTTGCAGTGTCGCAGCTCGGTGGGTTACCCAACATATCCTCCATGTAGTTCAATATACGCCAAATATCGCATACTGGTCGCCCAACTCATATTACATGGCATTCCAAAACGCGTATGTTCAATAATTCTCCAATGTACGCGGCCCTTCTCACGAACGGCGCATGGTAGAACTACCTACTGGTTCCTTTCCGGTGACAATATTCACCTCTACGGCGGAGGTACATTGGACGCTAATGGTCAAGTTTGGTGGGACTATCCTAACAAGGTCCCTTGATTTCCTACGTTTCCCTCACGTTGAACACCTTACTCACCATTTAACAGACTGTGGGTGTCGCGGGTGGTTCCTCAATGGCCTTTGCGCGCCCAGTTCCGCTGACCGTGGGCAACGCGTCTAATGTTCTGATCGAAGATCTAACCCAAATAGGATCCCCCTTTTGGGTATGTCGACTTTCTCCAACTGGAAATTTAGATCTGGGCCCTTATCGCAATTCTAGAACAACTTCGTGTACCAATCCACGAATGTGACGTACCGACGCATGAACATTTCTTCGCTGTCCTACTCTTCCAATGCTGCTGTGAACTCCGGTATTGCACTTTCTTGCTGCATGTCCGTTGTGATTACTCATACTCGGGGCGTAGATGGCTGGGACATTTACCGTTCATCATATGTCACCATTGAGGATTCGACGATTCACAACGATGATGACTGCGTTTCTTTCAAACCCAACACGACGAACACGGTAGTTAGGAACCTCTATTGCAATGGTTCTCATGGTATCTCCGTCGGTAGTCTTGGCCAGGTACGTTCCATCGATGGCGACCCTCGTCATCGGAGTTAAGACAGCTGTTGGCAGTACGCCGGTGAAACCGATATCGTTGCCAACATCTATGCGAAAAATATCTCGATGAACAATGCCCAAAACGGTGCACGGATTAAAGTCTTTGGTGGCTCACCAGACCCTCAATCTGTCTCTGGCGGAGGTACTGGATATGTCAGGGTGAATAATTCTACCTATCGCCCTGGTGACCCAGGCTTTGTACTGATCGCTGTCTTTCCAGAACATCACATTCGAGGACTTCTACAACTTCAACGTTGACAACCCGATCTACCTGAACCAAGTACGTCGATTCAGAAGTATCAGATCCTGTACTCACATTTGTGTTTAGTGCTACATGACCCCCGCCAACATCTGCACAGAGTATCCAAGTAGCTTGACCATCTCTGATGTTCACTGTATGTGGCATCCTTTAATCGCTTCTCCCCCGCTCATTCCCTCACTAGATATCAACGTCTACGGAACGTCCTCTGGCAAAGTGGGTGACGTCGTCGCCGAACTTGAGTGCTCGCAAGAATGTTATGACATTACTGCCACTGGTACCAACTTGACCAGCCCCAACGGCACAGCAGTGTACTACTGCCAGAACGTCGCCAACGAGACCTCACTTGACTTCCCATGCACAGCTCCTCCTTCGTAGGCTGTAGAGGTTCACCACGGAGCGGAGGTAGTATTTCCTCTCCTTCTTGAACAGACGTTATTTTAGACTGTTGTAGAGTATAAATCAAAGTGCTCAACTGTTACCGGAGGAGGGAGGCCCGAGTCGAATCCTTGTGTATTGTCGAATTTGAATGTGGGGAAGTGAGCCAGTCAGTGGGCCAGCCGGGCCATCGGTAGTTTGGAAAGTGATTACGGACCCGGTTTGTACTAGTTTGTGACCGAGTCTACACAAAAAGGTGGTCCAAGATGCGTTCACTGTTGAAGACTGGGGAAAGTGAACGCAGGGCCTTTCGTAACGTGTGTAATGTCCCTCTGACATATGACAACACGACAGCGACACCTTGGCATGCTGTGCGAAACCGGCTAAAGAGTTTGTTGTGACAGAATCCGAGTTGACTGAACTTGAAGTACATCATGGAATCCGCCTATCATGCGAGCGATTTTGGCACATCTCCAGTTCAGTAACAAGCAGTGGAGATCATGATGGTACATTAATTACTCACACCGGAGCCAGGCGTGCGGCCATCAAACTGGACGTTCCGGGCGTGATCCCGTACTTACCCCACGGGCCGTGTTGGAGGTCAACGTTATGGGGTCACCTGGTCAGTCTTCTGCTCCTTCGATCAATGTGGCACTTCGTTGCTTCTCGACGTGGACGGTCCGCGTGGTAACTCATATGACCCCAGTCCTTACGAAGACCGGGTTGTCTTTGTGTAGGTTGGATGGCTATAAAACGCGTTCTCATCATCGCATGTGGAGGTCGAGGCCGCATACGACGGACGCTCGGAACTTACTGAACTCGAAGGTGACTTGAGCTCTATCCACCCGGTAGACCCGCATTCTAATCCTCGGAACCCCGTCTAGCATTCCAACGATGACTCTTTCGTGGCTACTCCTTGCGCTCCCTCTCGTCCATGCTTGGAAAAAGCCGGGAGGCGTGTACAAACAAGGGGAAACCTGCACCGTCGTCCCACTCGGAGGCGGTCAGGACGACGGACCCAACATCCTTTCCGCATTCTCTCAGTGCAACAATGGCGGAAAGGTCTTGTTGGATGACTTTTATGTGGTCAACACCGTCCTCTTGCACGAACCGTTGCAGAATGTGGAGATCGAGTTGAGTGGTGTTAGTGAGTCTATTCCTTTGGTTCTTCTGAGACTGGGAAGAAGGTGTTGATGGTCGTTAGTGCAGTACACCCCCAACATCGCGTATTGGTCCCCTAACTCGCTGTACCTTGCCTACCAAAACGCGTGAGTCCGTTGAATGCTGTCCGAATGAGCACAATCTCAGACCTAGCGTACGCTATAGAACAACATATTGGTTCCTCACCGGAAACAACATCCACTTGTACGGTGGTGGCACTCTCGATGGGAACGGTCAAGTATGGTGGGATTATCCCAACGTGGTGAGTAATTTACTGGCATAGTCTCTACTACTATTAGTATGCAAAGACTAACGCCGCTGTCCCAACCCGTTAGACAGTTGGCACAGCTGGTGGCTCCTCTACCACCTTTGCTCGGCCGATCCCCCTGACTGTCGGGAATGCAAGCAACGTCGTCATTGAAGATCTCACCCAGATCGGCTCTCCTTTCTGGAACAACTTTGTGTATCAGTCTACGAACGTGACGTACCGCAATATGAACATCTCCACGACGTCATACTCTAAAAAACCCACGATCAACTCAGGTGAAGTCAAGTTCATTTTCATCCTGTTAGAGCCTTCCTTCATCACTTGTTCATCTTTCTCAGACGGTTGGGATATCTACAGATCGTCCTATGTGACGATCGAAGACTGCACCGTTCACAATGACGATGACTGTGTCTGTGAGTCTACTTCATCGCTTGCTCCGCATACACTCACGATTCATCCTTGATCCATTAGCTTTCAAACCGAACTCGACCAACGTTGTCGTCCGCAACATGGTTTGCAGTGGTGGCGACGGCATGTCGGTCGGCTCTCTCGGACAGGTGCTGTATCTCGTCCATCCTGCTACTGGTGTTCGTGCTCACTTATCTACCACCAGTACGCCGGCGTTACTGACTACGTCGCAAACGTAACCGTCTCAAACGTCACGTTGACAAACTCTGGCAATGCTGCACACATCAAAGTTTTCGGTGGATCTCCCTACGCGAACTCGACTCAAGGTGGTGGACATGGCTACGTCAAGGTGAACGAAGTTCTTGCGAGGTCTAGGAGGGTGAAACTAACGCGTTTCGGCCGCTTGTAGAACGTGACATTCTCGGACATGTATCTCAACAACGTACAATCACCAATCCTCATCGAAGGGGTAAGCTGTTTCTGCGCATATATCGTGGAAAATGGGCCTTGTCTTACTAGCGACCGATCCTTCTCATGCAGTGTTACTCCACCCCTGCCTCCTGCGCGCAGTACCCGTCCAAGGTTAATATCTCAGACGTCACTTGTAGGTCTCTTCCCTTCCTCCGTTCTGGCTGCTGCCGCTAACCTGCGCGTATGTTCACCAGATAGGAACATTCACGGCATGTCTTCGAGCAACCTGGTAGTCGACTTGAACTGCACGTCGACATGCACGAACCTATATGCGACAATGACCAATCTGACGGGCCCATCTGGTACTGAGACGTATTTCTGCGCGAATGTTGCAGATTCTCAGTTCGATTTTAACTGCACTTCGACCTTGTCATCGTAATTGGCGCTTATTTTGACCCCATCATTGACATTTGAGATCTGCATGGGCAGGATAAATATATCAACACAATCATTGTCAGAGTGAACGGAAAGCAAGGATTTGGGGCGTCCAGAATGGTGTCAAGCCTCTAATGACAAAGTGGGTTTGAACAGAGCAATCCTTCCGATATATCTACACTAATGTTATCGACACGATGTTCCTACTCAGTCAGTATTGTCAACGTCCAGAAGGGCCTTCCGGAGGTGAAAGAACAATGCAGTGGTATGGGGTCTGCCAAACGCATGATCAAAAACTGCGTTATTCGTGTTTTGACAACCACGGCGCATTTGACAGCTTGTCGACTCTGAGTCCGTCGCTTCCAGACGACTGAGTTGAAGTATGAAGAGATCTGTCAAGGGCAAATAGGTTTGAGAACGGGTCAACTTACATGCGGCCTGTGTTGTCTGTCAACCTAGATGGAGGGTCTCTTCCTATATGCTCTGAAATCGGTGAGTTAGAGCTAACTGTATTGGGCGCAAAGCTACAATGACTCACAGAGAATGCCAGAGTAGGCGCTTGACGTTCAATGACGTCTTTCAACCATCAGAGGATATGATGATGGCAAGGTGGTGTATCGTGAGTCCCTGAGGGAGCTAAAGACGCGATAGACGGGAGAGTAAACATTCTTGAGGCGCAGAGGGAGAGATCGCATGGCAGTTTTCGAGATGCTGGTGGTGAGGGGAGGTGGGGAAGAAAGGAACGGTGAGGATGGATCCCTAATATATGTTTTCTCAGTGGGGATCCAAGCGCAGACATGTCAAGGGCTTGCTTCGTCCATCGACGTCACTTCTGTGTTTGAGTGATGTCATGAAAACGGAGTGAATGCTGCCGGGACATTTGGGCATGACGTCATTCCAAGAAAACGGTCACAAACGGGTCTTCTAATATATCTACAGTACACTGATATTCGTCTTTCAAGGACAAATAACAAACACCGTTGTACATAGAATGGCAGTCTCGCTTTCTCGTGTGACGCACTCAGTAAGTTACTAGAAGTGTGATCAGCGACCGTATATCATGAATCAAGACTGGGTAAAATACCCTTTGCTCTTAGTGATACACTAGTCGCCTCATGAGCACTATGAGTTGATCCGAAAGTCACCGTACATGTGGACTCATTAGGCAGTAAATCCATCAGAGGGGATGCGATGAGTGACTGAGTCAGCTATAGCGACTCTTCGACGTCTGTCCTGAGATCGTTGAGATCAAATTTTTCGGAGAGAGGATACATACTTTGAACGACTCACGTAGCGGACTTGCCGATCGTGCTAGACGTGGCTCTACTGACTTCCCGTATCCATCAGGAGATATGGTGATGATCATTAGATAGAAAAAAGGGCATCTGGAAGCACCGAAAAGGTGCAATAGGCTGGAGATAGAATGGTAAACGGCATTGCAGAACGCATAACGACTTTCGGCGTGTCTTCGGTGAGGGGAAGTACTAGTAGCGGCAGTGGTAGCTGTTGAACGCGTGTGGTCACAGATGTGACACCTCGCGTCGTGTATCACGCATGATCCATGGGGTGATCTTGGATATGTTCCCTGTCCCCACACACCAACGACAAGTCCCGAGCTGCTCTCTGCGACCAGGGCCTCTTTCTATACTGCCATATACTGTCCTTGTAACCATTCCATCTAGTGCATAAACCGCCGCTGATGGAAGCCAGCACTTTGCAAGTCTTTCGTGCGTGCTTGCATGACGAAGTTGTCCTAGTCGTGCTGACGATAACACAGTGCGTGTCTTGTACACGGTTAATAGCAATCCACAATATATCTTGGCAAAATCTTCCTCACAGATTCCAGCTCTTACATGTAGCGAGGGGAATGGATACGCGCGAGCACCGTTGAAAGCATGTCTCAGAGCGGTATGCGACTCGAGGTCCGTATTCCACTCATTTCATTTCTGAATCAATTCCTGACTTATTCCGGGCACCTTAAAGTCCGGACCTCTTCCAGAACCCGGAAAAAGATTATTCGCTCTATGTCCTAGATCCGCTGGAATCTCATCCTCCGCCTTCTAATCTGACAAACGCAGTCCAGAACTCTGGTTCGCCCCGTGGTGTAGCGGTTGCTCTCGGATTCATGTCTTGGGCACTCGAATCGAACGATTCAGGCGGCGTTCACGTTACGGGAACGCTCATATCTAGTCCGACTCCTTCGCTCGAGGTAGTCTTCGCACTTCGAGAGGTACGTATCATCCGCTTGCTTTGGGGAATCTAGCCTTCTCGTTTGACCTTTTGTCAATCGGATGGTTCTGATGCCACGTTTCTTTTTTTCCTATGATAGACGAAGCGCATATACAAATTGATGGCGCATCCATGTCATTCTTGGGGACAGGCGACATCTGCGCCTGGCCCATCCCAAGCCCTAACGCGTCATCAACCCCAAACAACTGATTCACATTGGTCGTCGGCTCCTCCAGTACAAGCTAGCGCGCACGAACCAAGAACAATTACTCGTTCTGCTGACTTTCCAGAAGTTTACATTGGACCTCCCCGTCGTTCGCGCGGTCGTCCGGAGGGATCTACCTCAAAATCGAAACCAAAGCCTAAGACACAGGCTGGAGATTCTTCTGTTCAAGGTGAAGAGGCTCTGGGAGATCGTGCAAACTATACTGATGGGATGGATGACAGTTGCAAGTTCGTCGACTACGATAGATCCACAATCTAAACCAGATAGAACGGCAAAACCAAAACAAAGGGCCAAGCCTCGACCTCCACGGCCTCCGCCCACGAACTCGCCGTTTATCTGCGCGCCTCTGACACGCCCCACAGCAACAGGGTATCCGGCAAACACCATGCCATCGGCCATCCTTCCGTTTTACCAGCAACCATACCCGGCTAGTTTGCAGCCTTCGCCACTATACCCGCAGGCCCACTCATATCCTCAGCCATTGTATAATCCGCTGCTGGGTTTACTCTCCGCCATCTCGTCTACCTCTAGCGGTAATATATCAGCGAACGCCCCTGAGCAACAAGCAGCCTTCCTTTCAGCGCTACAAGGGGTATTGGCGACCAATCCTCAACTCCTCCAGTATGCAACGACCATGAATGGCAACAGCTCCATTGGCGACACAACCAAAGCAGCTCCAGAAGGCCTGAAACGTGAGGACGATGCGGACGATGGAGATTCAGATATTGTCATCCTGGACTCTTCTACTATCGATACGACTGCGTTTCGAAAACCCTCTGCTAAACCCCCTACCACGGACAATTGTGA
>JBBPJZ010000480.1:0-19259 GCA_038089015.1 Chalciporus aff. trinitensis | reverse complement strand
CCTCGCATCTTCGACACGAGTACAACCTCCAAATGACGTGGTTATGGGTGCGGCGTTGCTTATCAGCCTGAGGAACTCCTGGAGCGGAAAGTAGTATGTTGCTTATATCTCATGAAGGAACCATTTCCTACCTGTACATATGTACCATCTTCATTTGGGCGACCAGTACGATTAGGCTACATTTGCAGCAAGACATGGATCGGGATGTGGAATTGCGACAAGGTGCTAGCGGAGAATGCAGAAACAGTGATGCAAATGTATAAAAAATGCTCGACAACAATATTATCATCTCAACCCCTTGCATGTACCTGAGACTGAAAACATCGTCAACCGAGGGATGGTCTATTCCGTTTTCTGCCGGTTTTTGTGATTGTTGATGGCGTGGTTTGATTAGGCGTGGGTGGGGGGATATCTGATTCAACCTGAGAAGGTTTTTTTTGGTTAGGGGTGGCCACGGGTTTAGGATGTTTTGCAGGAGTCCCATTGACTCCGTTCACTGCTCTCAGTGGAGCAGCCTTACCAGACCGGTAGGGGTAGTCTGGAGCATCTATGGCAGAATGAAAAATACACTTGTGGCTGACGGAACTGGACATACCTGCAATCTGCTTGAACAGTGGAACGAACTCGTCGAGCACAGCGTCAGTAGAGACATTGACAAGGCCACCCTCCCCGAAATCATCGACCACCATCTCGTCCTCTTCATCGACAGTCTTGTCTTCCACCTGCGCCGCGGCCTCATCGTCATTCGTTCGTAGCCTCACGAACGAGTCGATCAAAGAGTCGAAGAACGTCTCTATTGGGGGCAACAGATGCGAAGGCGCATCAAAGAAGCTCGATGTCTCGCTACTTCGCCAGGGCAACGCAGCACCACCATCGGCGACCGCATCCGGCCCCGGTCTTTGTTTTGACGTGTCGACGACTGCAGGAACACCGAACATCTCTTCGAACAGAGTTCTTCGTGGCGCCGCACGGCGTTTTTCAAGGGCTTTCGCAGATGCCCCTGTGTCTTCTGGGAGAACGATATTGTCACCAAAGGCAACAACGTTGTATGTGTAGGTGAAGGCGACTAGCGAGTAATCGCCAGCTAGAAGATCAGATGGCTTGAAAAACCAGGCAACATTGAGGATATCGAAGGGTAGATTATATTCCATCAAAGGGGAGGGAGATGAAGCATGGCGGAGGGTGACAGTTGACGGCGCTGCTTTAGAACCGGTGGAGTGGATCGTAATGAAGGTATCCTGATGCGGATGCGGCACAAGCCCACTGAATCGATATCGAGATCTTAGGTGCCACACAACTGGGACGAATCGCCATTAGTATCGCGTAGATGAGCCGTTGAACCCAAAGTTTACCTGACTGGGTAACGACATCCCACACAACTAGCTCTACTCCACCCAAGATGACCAGATACCGCCCGCTGTTGCCAATAAAATGGACTTGAGAGGGATGACGGCATTCTTGGATAACGAACGACTGTTGAACAGCATTTGTATAGGGGTCATAAAGCACCACTGACGAGCCAGTGGACACGGCCAATAGAGATCCGTCACGCGACCATGACACATGTCTAGGGATATCTGACCTGAGTCTGAAACTTGATCTTGATGTCCATGAAACTGTATCATGCACACCAATGTTAACATCAGATGTATGGACCCTAGAGACGGAGGCTCTACCTTCTTCATTTCCATTCCTATCCTTGATGATCCGTATCCGCCATGCCTTCACATTTCCATCCTCCCCAGTCGTCATGAGCTGCATGTCCTCTGTTCCACGGCTAAACAACAATGAAGTCACTGCTGCCAATCCATGTGGTCGGTCAATCCTCGTGTTCAATATCCAGAATGCACTCTTCTTATCCCAATACCAAAACTTGAGGTATATTTCACCACGGAAGGATTCGTCACCTTCGCGGCGGTCGATCGTAGCCATCCATTCACCGCTCGAGGATATGTCGATTCGCTCGACACGGGCAGGTTCGAGGATTTTCTCGCCGCGTCTTGCAACACGATTCGAAGGCGAAACTTCGAGTTCCGCAACGAGGGTAAAAGTAGAGGGAGAGTAAATCTGTATAGAAGAGGGATGAGAGGAAGGGAGGACGAGGGTTTCGGAGGGTTGATGGAAGGCGAGGGGTAGTGAAGACGAAGACGCTCGGGGAATAGGGATAGTAGGATCTGAAAAGTGCTCAGACAATCTACCCTAAATCCAAGGATAACATACGAGCATACCTAATTTTACGCGGGCAAAAACACGAGACAGCTTGAGTGTCGACGAGCTCACGAATGCATAACTAGCATCTGACAGCCCAAGAAGGTACTCTTCCTCTTTCGCTTTGCTAGGGGAAACGACGATATCTTTGATCGGGGAGCCGACTCGAGGGATAAACTCGCGTTTACCAGAGTGAAGTTGCCATAACACTAGGACGGACTCTTCACCGCCGCTCAAAAGGTACGCTCCGTTCGTCGTAAACGCCACCGAAGAAACCGCATGAGCATGCCAATGAAGCGTGGACGTCTGCGACTTCTTCTCCACACCCACCACTTTGACAAGTGTCGGATCTAGACAATACCACAGTCGCACGACACCTGTCGCATCGCCAGTCGCAAAATAGTCCTCGGATGGGTGTACAGCGAGACAGGTGAGATTCTCTGGAGATACGAATTTGGTGAAACCCGCCTTGAGGTTTGAGATGTGAGCGACGTATGCTTTGCGACCCGCGATGATGATCAACTGTTCACCACTCGCAGAGACCGCAATCCCAGCTGACGCTCTCGTTTTCCCAATCGGTACTATCTGAGATGGTGTTTGAGGTTTCTCCGGGCTTCCCTGACCTTGCGTCTTGAGAGAAACACGGAGCACTATGCAGCTATCCTCCGCATACCTCACCGGCGGTACCTCGTCTGGCGCTGTAAACGATGAGTATTGGTCCAAAAGCCGGATCAGCAAAGCACCGAAAACTCACAAGCACTTTTACTCTTCTTACTCTTGATCGCAGCCACGAAAAGGTAGTCCTTGGTCTTTTCATGTGTGCACACGCGATGGATAGGTTGGTCAAGGCCAATCGTTCGCAGAAGCACACCTTCGAGGAAATCCCAGATTTTGATGGTCCCGTCTAGCGATGCGGTGATGAGCTGGAAGACGTTTTGAGCGTTTATGATTGCAGAGGTGATGATGTCCGAGTGTCCTTCGTCTTGGGATCGAGGTAGGGTGGATATGACCTGCCCGGAGGCGGTGGAATAAATTTTGATAGTCGAACCGACGATAGAGAAGAAATGACTAGAAAGATGGTCAAGTACTGCTCCGGATCCCACTGCAAGGGTGATACATACCTGCCATCCCTGGTGAATATTGGTGGATGTCCATGTGTGGTGGAATCAGCGAGAGTAGTCCAGTTCCAAGTTCTGTGCGGAGGACTTTCTGGTTCGTTCATCGGTGTCGTGTCTGGTGGAATATCCGCTGCATTTTTCAGTGAGTCTGCAGCGATGACTTTTGATGTTTTCTTTTTTGTTTTCCGTTCTGGCATATCGACTCTCTTTCCCGATTGTCAAAAAATCATCCTCCACTCTCACTCGGCATTCACCGTGCCAAATCCGGAAATGTTTTCGATCGTCGCTCTCTCTCATATCCAACAAGGAGAGGACAACCTTCTCCATATGCAAGAACCGAAAGTCCTTGGTACTTGCCTATACGAAGAAGGGTGCCCTACTCATGTCTATTCATCACAAGTCATCACATCTTCTAAAAACGTCTATCTCGATCATGACCACAAAAAAAACAGCGCAAGAGATGCAGATCCAAGTCGTCAGAGGTACGTGGTCGCGCTTGTAATACATAGAAATAAAACCCAAAGCTACAGTCAAGAACGTTCAATGCTATTCATCATAAGCTCACTCGTGGAGCCGTCTGTCATCAGTATATCCTGCGCAAGCACATAAGTAGAGAAAGGGAGATCAACTGGTAACAAGCAAGGAAAAAGAGGATCCAAAGGCCATATCAACAACCCTTGTAGCCCACGAAAGTGCGGACAGAGCGAGAGTATGTTTGCAAGTCGTCGTCAGTTGCATATTGTCGTGCTTCGAGCATCGCCTGGTGAAGTCGTTCTTCCTCCACGAGCTCGGCTTTTGAAAGTGGTTCGCGCGGAGGTACTGGCCACCCCAGCTCAGCAAGCGAGCACCACAGAGATACACGTGCCTGCATATCCCTGTTTGCTTGTCCATCAACATCAACTACGAAACCGCAACAGTCTCGACTCACCGTTTATAGCGCTCGATCAACACCTCAAATTTGGCTCTGCTCTCCAATTCACCCAACTCCGGGTCACTCTCCCACCCCAACTCCCTGAGCTGGTCCGATCGATTCCTCATCCTGTCCATGAGCTCTTCCCACATCGACTCTTGACAAGCAAGTACGCTCTGATAACTCCAGTAGAGTTGCATCGCAAGCGAACTTTCGTTCAATTTGTCGACCGCCTCTATTGGAATGAGGAAACGAGAGGAGGAACCACTTCCCGTGGTGCTCTCGGCAGATGACCAATCGACAACATAAAGTGGCTTTTTGGTTTGACATTCGGTGGACGGTGTGGGTGATGTAGGGGGAGGAGATCCACCAGTGCTTGTTTGGTGTGTAGTGCTATCCGAGAGGGAATTGTTTCGGTCGAACAGAGAAGACTTGTCCGTAGACGTGGAATTACTAGTTCTTCTAGACTCCGCTGAAGAAAATGATACGGAGAATGGTCGGGGAGTCGGAATGCCCGATGAACCTGCTGGGTGCGTGCCTGCCTCTGGTCTATCCAGGTCGCCGCCAAGCAGCAGCGCACTAGCCGGTAAAGGTTGTGGGAGTGCTGGTAGCGGCGGTAATGCAGGCATGCGAAAGTGCACGATCGGAGCCGAGATTACTTGTCGGAAATTCGAGGTAATATGCATAGGAAGGATAGCTGGTGTCAACCATCAGTACTGCGTTCACAGGACTGTCTCATGACAGAAAGGTACCCACCAGTAGGGCGTAAATTGATGAACCGATTCTCAAAGACACCATAATACAAGCTCTCAAGTAGAGCGTGGTCGTGGGGTAGGGGTTTTGCGTCCGACAGCGGAGGTGGCGGTGTTGCTGAGCGGTGCAAACCATTGGGATGGTGGATGGAATCGGAGCGTTTGTTACGAACACGGAGAGGGGCCGTGAACCAAGTCGGGAGTGTGGGGAATAAGATGTCTAGAGGATGTTAACTGCCACAGGTCACTTCGCATGACAGAAACACACCATGCTCGAGCACCTCTACAACACCACCTGGGCTCAGGACACGATTTACTTCCTGGTGAGACCAAAAGCCATGAATATGCATGAAGAGCGACAACCGTGAACACGCGGCCTACCTCTAAGAGCACGCCCCACTACAATGGAGCAAATGCGAGAATAAAAGATCGGGTGAGAACGTTGTTGCTAGGAACAGCCATGTACATTTGCTCGGGCAGACACTCACCTTGTTCTCGGGAATTCCCCGACCGAGACTATGCATATGAACGTGGTCAAACTCGTCGTCGTCGAATGGTAATTTCGTTGTCAAGCTGAGACAGATCCGTAAGCACACGTCCGCCGACGTCCAACAGTCGGCCGCAGCAAACGATGTCACACTTACAAGTTCCCATGCACCCATGTTATCCGACTTGACACATCCTTGTCCAACAGAGACAAGGGTACCTGTACATCAACGAGGTCGAAACCAACCTGAGCGAGGAAGATCAGGCGGGCGAACAGAGTTTCATTAAATGGAGCCTTACAAAGTGACAATCCGGCCATTCTTTTGCAGCTTCGAGAATCCACGTTCCAGCCTAGAAAGAGGAATATGTTAGTGCTCGGTAAAGAATGATGTAATGGTTGCCGAGGTAGGCGAGTAAGATCAATTGATATGCTGAGACCACATACCCCACATCCCAAGTCAAGTGAGCGCTCTGGAGGGCCATCCGTGAATGGGACGATAGACGCCGATTTCTTGACGTGAAGCACAAAGCTCAGATCCATGCTTTCGCTGTATGAGCCACATTGACGAGGCAGGCGCGAATGTTGAGCAGACCACTCCGAAAAGACAGGAACAAGGACACTCACAGCTCCAAAACTTGTCTGTCATAGCTCAATGGATACGGTGCCTTTTCTGGGTCAAACGAGTGGTGTCGATGACCATGTTTGTTTAGAAAGTCTTTGTTTCTGGGCAGCACACGCCTGCCGCCGTTGGACGACTCCACGGGGCGGGAATGGGAGGCCATGGTAATTGGAGAAAAGGGCGGGGAAGCAAGAAGGGTGATGCTCATCGTGGGCCTGTTATACGTGAGAGCAGAAGTATATTAGTGTCAAGGGCTTCGAATTCGGGTGATAGCTCTGCGGGTTGCCAAGACCGAGGTCGAAGTCTCCGGAGGACGGTGACGGGTATATCAACCAAGGGCTGAGTGAATGATGAGGGAACAGAAATAAAGATATGTTAACTTGTGGGATCAAGAGCGCGCGAGTGTTGGCTTGTGGTAAGTAGTAAGTTATTACAAGTAGCACCGAAGCTATGACACGGATCTAGCGGCGTGGGATGCACTCCTCCAAGCGATGAATGTAGTGACGATCCTCCCATCAAATCAGCACAGATCTGTCCTCGTTGCCAGCCAGCTCAAGCCAAATACAGGAAAGGAACGGGTCATTAAAAATATACTAAAGTACAACTAATGATATAAATAAAACAAAGGGTCCTTTAGAAGCGAAAAGGGTCAGTTCTATGAAGTAGAATCTAGTAACCCAGACCAGATCGGAACATGCCAACCATCAGACCCCTTGATTTCAAAAGCCTCGACAAAAAGTCCCCGATCGTGAAACCAAAGAGGAACGGGAAGTATCCCATACCGCCGTTCTAGAGACCCAAACATTAGCAACAGGTTCGGTAAACCGATCAGTGAGTTGTGCTTACCCTGCCGTTGGTGACGATGATGAGCTCGGGGAAGCCCTTGTATTCCTTCGTTGGCTGACCGCTGGCAAGCACGCTTGATACGTTTTGCACAACAATCGCCGCATGTGATGCAGTCTTGGCAGCCTGTTTCTGCTCCTCCCACTCAATGACATCCCCGGCGGCGAAGATGCTAGGGTAATTAACAAGTTGGAGCGTAGGCTTGACCTTGATGTAGCCCGAGCCAGACAGAGAGGATGATCCGAGAGAAGCAACAAACTCGGTGTTCGGGGCAGGGCCACGAGCCGAGATCTGCAAAAGTAACTGAGCGGGACGAGACGCGTGAGCAAGGTAGAATAGTTACCACGAGATCGGCAGTAGGTATTCTAGTCCCCTTGCGGGTATCCACGCCAATAGTTCCATCATCTGGGAAAGAATCAACGTAATCGTTGAAAAGCAGCTCGACCCCGCGAGAGCGAAGACGGGAAGCAAGACCGTCGCGGATAGAATCCGGATAGGTTTTATTAAGAAGTTGGCTCGCGCCTTGAACAATGGTCACTTTCTTGTTCTGCAACACGGATGAGACAACTTGAAGTCGAAGGCGAGGAAGAGCAAGACTCACCGGATATTCGTCTTTGAGTTCACCGGCGAGTTCTAGAGGAAGAATAAGAGAGGGCATAGGTGGACGGCGATGGCATACGCACCAACACCAACCGCACCACCACCGACGATGACGACATGCTTGGCTTCTGCGAACCTGTTGCGCCATGCCTTGATATGAGGCAAGACCTGCTTTTCATGCATAGGGAGATCGAGAGGGCCTTGCCACTTTGAACCTGATGCAATGACGAGGATCTCGTATGGGATGCGTTCACCGCCCTCTAGGACAACAACACCATTCGTTTTTCCCTCCTTTGCCTCGATGGATTGGACGATGCCGACCCTGGTCTCGCCATTGCCCTTCTTGTAGAGTCTGTCCAGGGGGACAAGGGCTGTATCCTCGAGCTTGGCGGAAGGACTGACGACGAGACGGAGAGAAGCAGGCATCGCGACTGCATATGAACGGGAATTGATGAGGATGATGTTGTACTGCGAGGGGTCGAGTTTAGTGGAGAGCCCAGTCGCGACGGCTGTTCCAGCGTATCCGGCTCCAATGATGACGACGTTTTTCTTGGAAGGAGACATTTCGATGAGAGAGGACTGTAAGTTATTGATGGGTCCATGTTGGAGGACTTGGCCTTTTATTTCTCGTCGTAGTCGACGTCAACGAAATTCAGTACTCTAGTGATGATGGGATCTGACACACGACTGTCATAGACAGGGGTGTATGTGCTGACAGAATTCCCGCAGACCGGGTATCTCCCACTGACTTTGCCCATCGAGATGCCGCCTCTCTCGGGAAAACAACGAAAGGCCCAGCTACAACTCAAACGGGCAGTTAAACGAGGTGATGCTCCCCCTCCTCCTCCAGCATTCGCAAAGAAAAAGAAAAAGCCGATCCAGAAACAATCCACTCGTCAGACACCCGAGGCGAGACAGGCTGCAGATCAGACCGCCAAGGCTGCGCGCAAACTTCAGAGCGAGTTCGTCAAACTAGACAAGAACTTCCTCGACGAAACAAGATCGTTGGCAGGGTCGATCATCCTCCACAGACCCGTCCCAGGAGACATCGCGATCTTGACGAATGAATGGATCTCCCCGACCCCGAAGAGTTCTGGGCTGCCACTGACTCAGTCCGTGATCCCAAAGAGGCCAAAATGGAGGTACTGGATGTCCAAGGCCGAGTTAGACGCCAACGAACAAGCTTATTTTCGTAAATGGCTCACTCAGCAGGACACGATTGTCGAAGAATGGCAGCGTGCGCTGAATGCACCGTTACCAAGCGACATCGGCCAAGCACAACCATCATGCGATCAGGCGGATCAGGATTCGGAAACGCGTCAGATGCCATACCCACCCACTCACTTTGAGAGAAATATCGAGGTCTGGAGACAGTTGTAAGCTGGTCCTCCTTTCTGTGCATCAGAAAGCTAAGATATCACTACCATCCCATCCACATGTCCATCCTGCCAAATTGAAAATGGAATAGCTGGCGTGTCACCGAGATTTCCCAGATCCTTCTTGTCTTACTCGATTCCCGTTGTCCCCCACTCCATCTCCCACCCTCTCTCGCCACTTACTTCAGCCTTCCCATCTCTTCCCGTCATGAAAACCTTTCTCGCTCTGCAAAGTCTGCCAAATCCAAGGCCTCGCGCGTCATCCTTGTCTTAACAAAGGTTGACATTTCAGGTCCTGCACGGACTGCAGCCTGGACTGCCTTCCTGAACGCTCAGTATCCCGGTGTACCAGTCGTCCCAGTCGAAGCTTACGCAGCCAAAGCCACTTCGTCAGCAGACCAGGGCCGCACCCGCTACGAACCACACCTCCCAGGAACTTTCAGGGAAAGACTGGTACACACGATCAGGGATGTCCATCAGCAGATGCTCCAGGCCCCGGAGTGGGTGACGGCTCCACGACCCGAAGAAAGCGAGGAGGAACGGCAGCAGAGAATCAGTCGTTGGAGACCTAGAGTCAAGGCGACCATTGATTGGGAGGGCGTAATCAGAGCAAAAGGAAAGATGGTCGGTAAGGCTGTGGGTGGTGCTGCCGTACCAAAAGGAAAGCCAGACAGCCTAGGTCAAACGGGCGAGCCTGATGAGGTCGATGAGATAGAAAATACCATCGTATCAGACAGTGAGGACGAGGAAAAGAGTGGCGAAGGCAATATCCGTGAATGGAAGGAGCCCGAGTTTCTGACTGTCGGGCTCATAGGTAAGTAAACCAACTCTTACTACCAATGACGATCACCAGACCGATTCGTTCTCTCACAGGTCAGCCAAATGTAGGGAAATCTTCCCTGTTGAACGCGATATTTGGAACTACACGAGTCCGTGCGTCACGGACGCCTGGAAAGGTTCGCCACCAAACTGTGTTATTAATACAAGAATGTCTTTCTGATTCGGTTGCGCACAGACAAAGCACTTCCAGACCCTCTTCTGGACATCGGATGTTCGCCTTGTTGACTGCCCTGGACTTGTGATGCCCTCGTTTGTGCCGATGGACATTCAAGTGTGCCTACTGCTTTCTCTATGCCTCTAGGTTACTTACCTCTCTTCAAGAACAGGTTCTCTCGGGTGTGCTCCCCATCTCTCGCATCTCCGCAGTCCCTTTCTGTGCCCACCAGATTGCTCGCCTTCTTCCCCTAGAGCAGATCCTGGAACTCACACCCCCCATCTTCTCTACATCACCTGCGTTCGCAGTGTCTGCGTCTAGCGCTGCGAGAGCGATTGCATCGACCAGTGATCGCGACTCAGCTCCTCAGTCTAGCAAAGCTGGTTCGAAGTCAAAGAAGTCCACTAATGCAGTACATATCCCTTCGATCGAAGACAAACGCACTTGGAGACCAGGGCAGCGCCCTGCTGGACAGACCAGCATGCAGCCCAAGGCGCCCAGGTGGACGGCGAACGACATCATGACTGCTTACGCTGACAAGAAGGGGTGGGTTACAGCTAAGGCTGGGAGACCGGACGTACACCGAGCTGGAAATGCAAGTGAGTATCTCTGGTATGGTTATGGGTTTTTAACGAAGTATTGACTGGTGTCATAGTTTTGAGATTCGTCGCGGAAGGCAGGATTCCATGGGCATTTTGGCCTCCTGGCAGTTCGGTTTCTGGAGACGACGGTATATGGCTCAAGAATGGAGTTCAACAACATGCCTGGGACGAGCTTGACATCGACGATGAAGACGGCGAAGGAGAGGAGGAAGAGAGCGAGGAAGATGAGAGTGAGATTGAAGAGATGTCGAGCGAAGAGGAGGATAGCAAGGTCGGGGTCAAGGTGGCGTTGTCACACGACTCTGATGAGGATGGGGAGGAGGAAGATGAAGACAAGAAGGTTGTCCCCCTTCGGGGGAATATTGGGAGATTTGGAGCTCTAATGGTCGATGATGATTGAGTACTTGAGTTACCAACGCAGTACTTACTTGGATACTACACCATCTCTGCTTGTTCCAATCCGCACACCACGCTTGTCGGACTCGACAACATGTTCAACTCATGGTTCGGTAGCAAGTCAAGCAGCACAAGCCGCAACACTCAAGCCACTGTAACACCTGGGGACAATCTGACAGTCCCCAAGGACTGGCATTCAACTCCTTCGAATGCGTCACTCATTTCGCAATCCACCGTTGGTCCATCCAGAACACCCCTCCTAACCTCATCTCAATCAGACGTACCCCTCGACGAAGTTCATGCCTCTATCAACGATCCGAGCGTCTATGCGCCTACTCCTAGCTTAACCCAAAGCACAGAAAAGAACGATGGCGAGAGAGTGACGCTGCAAACGTCCGACGCCCTCCCCAGCTTAAACCTTCCCAAATCTCAGCACGGCACCTCTCACACCGTCAAACCGGATGCCGCTCCCGTACGACCCCACTTGGAAGACACCCTGTTCACTCCCCAAGATGCCATCATCGCAGAGGTATTCGGTAGACCCGGATCCAATGTCGCACAGTCTGCCTCTGTATCCGAGCGCGTACCTTCCTCGTCACCAATGCCCTCGCAGGATCCTCGTCCGTCTATTTCGTTGATGACCTCGGATTCGTCGCCTCTACCACCCTCGACGCCAACGCAGACCACTACAAAATCTTATAATGGACCCACGCTGACGTTGTTCGAGCCTTTTTCGGGTGCGAAGCTCGGTGAGCATGTACAGGTTATTCCCGGGAATAGTACAGCGACAGCAGCGGCGGGAGAGCATCCTGTCCCTCCTTCGTTCCCGAACGCTGACGATCGTACGTTGTGGTCGAGTTTGGAACGGATATTGGAGTTACAAGCAGAGGTGGCTGCGATGCATGCTGACATGGAAGGCATTGGTTCACGCGGTCCAGGGAGTCATCCGAGCGGGATTGGAAGAGCTGAGGCGGGACTGGGGTTTGGTGTTGCTGCGGGTTCAGGTGACGCTGGGAAAGCAAGGGCGTCGAGGAAGAAGTCGAGGCGGGGACAGACGTTGCCGATTGGTGATGAGGAGGAGCAAGAACCGGGGGCTGGTGGTGCGGGCGATGGTGCTACGGATACGGATACGGATCATACCGACGAGGCTGAGAATGCGGAAGATGAGGATGAGGATGATATCCATGGGAATGGGAAGCGGAGGCGAGACGAGGAGTTCGCCATGATTGCGGAGCAGTTTGCACAACGGAAAGCAGTCATTGGGGGAATTATGAACAAGGTTCGTTCCTCTCTCCAGTTTCTGGAGCGCATCACTCAACTGCTCACTTCATCTGGAAACAGCTGGACGATCTCTCGGTGGCTCTCAAAACCTTCCACGCACTCCCGACTCCACTGCTCGATCTAGGGAACCTAGGGACATCTACATCGCGCACGGATACAATGTCCTCAGCGACATCCTCTCCCCCTCCTTTCAGCGCATATCCTCATCGACCTTCCTCACCGATGTCCTCGATCTCTCCCTCTTTCACATCTCCGAGTGCGCCCGTCCCACCTATTCCACCTACGTCGACGCTTGTACATGTTACACCTCCCGTTCCATCAAGTGTACCGAATGCCCCGCCCGGACTTGTGCCTGTGCCACCTGTACTGCCACGAATGGCCTTGCCGACGATCATACCGGGAGTACATCATGTCGAAAGTCCAGACGATATGCTCCTTAACCAGTCGATCTTTCGGCGTCGTCCGAGTGGATGAGTGATCGCGTTCGGCCATCATGCATCATGATCTCAGTTGTGGTGGTCAGTCAATTGGACTTGATCGCCATCGTCGTCATCAAATTTTGGCTAAAGTAGCACAGCTAGATTGCCGGTTGTACGAGTAACAGATAAGTGCTAGATTATGATAGCTAATGGAGTAAATCAATGGATACAGATATCAAGTCCCTGTAGATGGATGATTCGGAATCAATGATATAAGATGAGAAATCAAGAAAATTTTCGTGGTTGATATCACAACCACGGATCGAGCAGTCAGAACGATAAGAATACATGTAATAATTGCATATCAGATGTCAAAGCCTCAAGCTGCTCACTGATAATCGCCATATCCGCCTTCCAGCAATCGGAGCGCATCTTTAAGCTCCTTGATCGCATGTGAAGCATCTTCGTAATCGAGAGCCGAGATCGCATATCTGCAGTGCTTTTGTGCTTTGGCGATGATGCTCGGCGTGAGCTCCACCGGTCTTGCTGGTAGGCGTGCCGAGACACGGATGGGCTCAACCATCGGCGGGGGTGTGATAGTAGACACAGGGGGCGCAGAGGGTACAATGTGAACGGGCGGGAAGGGGGGGGATTGAGGTACAAAGGGTGCTGCATGAGGAACGGGGGGAGGAGGAGGGGGTGCAAAGAACGAAGGGACGTTTGCTGGGGGTCCGGTGGGTACGAACCCTGGAGGAAGCCCAGGTATTCTAGGGGGAGACGGAGGGTGTTCTTGTGCCCGGAAAGGCGGTGAACCGGAAGGTGGTGTTTGACCCGCGAGTCGAGGAGGCGAAATTTCAGCTGGTCCTCTGGGAGGGGAAAACCTCACCCTACCTCGGCTCCTCCCGCCGTTCAAAGTGGGGTCCTCAACAGGTTCCTCATCGCTGGCCGCGCCCTCCATGTCAGTGCTGACCCACGCGGTCCGGAGTTTGCTGGATTGAGCTACAGCCCCTGACATTGGGTCGACAACATGCTCGTGCCAATTGTTCACGCTGTCAGAGCTATCACCAGGTGTTCGGGCCAGGTCAAACCCAGGTGTGGCAGTGGTGCTCCAGCGCCCAGGGCTGAGCGCTTCATCGTCATGTTTGCCTAGTGCAGGCTGGATCGGGAGTCGATTTGCACGGGCAATATCGTCAGGTGGAAGACTCGGTGGTGGTGATTGGCGTTTGGGAGAGCGAGATGATTTGGTGGGGGGAGATGGCTCGCGATAGGCAGACTTGGGTGGCGTTGGTGGATGTGATCGTGATTCAAGCTCGTCGGGTGGTGGGGGTGGCGAGGCGGTCAGTGCAGGGTCTAGCTCAGACCCTGCGGGCCCAGGTGTTGGGCGTCTGCCTTCACGGAAGGCCTTGGCAATGTCTGCTGCTTTCCATTTGGCGTACTTCAGTTTTCCTTCCGACTGCAGGACTATTAGCGGGTATGATTGGGAGTACGGAATGGGACATACCGATTCCGATACGTCGGTCTTTGGGAATACTCGAAGGATTTCGAAGAAGTTGGCCGCTGCCAAAAACTTTTTCGCAGTAGACCTAGGTGCGCAGATAAGAGGCTGAGTGGCGTAAAAGGAAAGAAGGTAGCATACTTTGATGCCTTGCCCGTCCTGTCCTCGTCATCGGCCATCTTGAAGACCTTCAAGGCAAAGTTCTCGACATAAGCGGCGCTAGCTGCTTCTATGTCGATGGCATCATTTGGGCCGATTTCCTTCTTGAGGCGTTCAAGAGCATCAAGGACATTCAGGAGGAGGTTACGGGAGCTTGCATCTTGTGCTTTGAGAGATATGCCGAGCTGTGCGGCGTAATAAGCACCTGAGAGCAGAGTATCATTCAGATTACGTTGAATGGGACGAGGAGAGACATACACCAATACGCGATCACGGGTTCGCGTTCTACGAGTTCTTCAGCGCGTTGAAGATAGGGTGCGATGGATTTGAGGCCAGTTGAGACTGGAGGAAGACCGAGTGACATTGTGCGAGGTTTCTGCAGAATCCGGTTGGTTTGGGGTGATTATATAGGCTAGGAGGGGTAGGACAAGTCATACCAAATCTCGCCAGATTGGAGCAAAGCTAATTGTCAAGATGCGGCGGAGCGCAGGTCGTGGACGACACGAGGCAAGGCGCAGTACGGCAATCAAGTTGGCTGTAGCGCCCAATGCATATGAGCCTTGTTATGGTCAATTGTTGCCTCCCTATGACGCCAACAGCACTAGGCAACGGAGTCAACACGTTGTCCGTACTGTCCGCCACGATGGCAAAAAAATTGACCAGTCTCGCGTGTTTTGTAGATCCGAAATAACACAGCGAAGCGAAATGCTGCGAAGCTGTGCAACCCGCACGCTACGTCCTCGTCCTCCTCAATGGCACGAGGTAGCAGGCCACTCCACAGTACACAGGATGGCAGATCCACTCACTCCCTTTCATCACACTCCCCAATAATCACCCCCATGATGTTCCAGGTGCCATGACATCGGGCTGGTCCCAAATGTAATGACGAGGCAGGAAAACTACTTACCCAGTCATAGCTTTAGACCGGATCGAGATGAACACGGATCTGAATTCTGGCCCCCCTTGACCGACGAACGGTCTACTTCCAAATGAACAGCGCTCTTTATCTCCAGGCTCTGCCAACAAGTCTTCTCGTCCGGGTCGCGCAGCCTCTGCCAACAGACCGCCACCATCCGATCGTTTCCACCAAGTGCTGAAGCATGTCAGTAGTACAGCGCCAAGTTCATTCGACCAGATCCAGACCCTCTACGTTTGCCACCCCGAATCTCTCTACGATCGCATCCTCAACGCTAGTCACATCGTCTACCACCAGCTCCTTCTTATCACTTCCCATCAATCGATTTGGGACACTCCCTAGCACCTCCGATGTCACCGTCCGCAGCCTTCGTCCATCCAGTACCAACAGCAACCCCTCGGATATGGGTGCAAGCGACTCGCTGCCTACCCTCCGATCTGCGTCCTCCATGCGGGGTCTTCTCCTCGCCGAGATGGGCGACTCGATGGTTGAGCTAGACCTCTATGGGCAGCCAGGTGGCTCGGGCTATCGTGTAGGCCACAGGATCGATTCAGGATTCCTCACGCCCGGCGGAAGTTCCCTCCCGCTAAAGGTCGGTGAGACACTGGAAATTGGCAAGCAGGTATGGAGGGAGGATGCTCAGAACAGGGGCAGTCGAATGGGTACCTGGCGAGGGAAACGCGGCGCGATGACGCTTGGCAAGGGGAAAGACAAAGACGACGGCAACCCCGCTCCCAATGGTGCGGGTCTATCCTCGAGCGATACCCTACTTCAGATATCCGCCGCCCCTCAGAAGAGCTCATCAGAACTGCGCACCCTGTTAGGGAACTCGGCATTCCGACTGAAGCGAAATGCTACTGTCATCCCGCCTACGTACTTCCAGAAGGCACGCAACCTTTCCCTCACCGACGGGGACGATCTTATCCCCACCCCGTTGGCGCTTGAGAAAGCTAAATCCCGTGCGCGCGTCGAAGTCGATATCGTTCTCGAGAGCGAGACTTGCGTCCAGGGCAACTCGTTGAAAGGCCACATCACGATTCACATCCGCAAGAGCACCGACAGGATGCACAATACGCCCATTCTCCTCTCCAAACCCAAAGTTCGCGTCGTCGGTTACGAAGCGATCCCTTATGGTAACGTTCGCTGCACGTTCTATCAGTGTACAGCCCTCCTGTCCGATGTCGCGCCTGCTTGGGAGACTGTCCTCGTCAGCCCGCCTGACCAGCACGGTTGGGCGGAAGCGAAAGAGGGCATGCACATTTTACCGTTCTCGTTGACCCTCCCTGCTGATGGATCCTGTGGGACCGCGAAAGGAACGTTGGATATTCATTCAGGGGTAGCCCTCAAGTATTTCGCGATGGCCTCACTCAGACTCAAAGATCCAGATACCTCTACCGAATCCATCGCCCATTTCTACCGATCCTGCGAGATCTGGCCTCGCCTTTCGTTCACTGAGAAGCTTTCACCTACTCCTCGCCCTTTGCTGAGCGAAGCTGCAAAGACAGTTTTCATGGGCGGACACGGGAAAGTGAAGCTGAGCGCGGCGATGCACAGACTTTATTGGGTCGCTGGTCAGCGATGTGTCATACACATGCGGGTAGTGAACGAATCAAAGAAGATGGTCAAGGGAGCCTCTATTACACTGCTAAGGACCACGACTGTCTTCAAGCCACTAGCGGGACGAAAGGGAAGCAACGACTTGGATCCGGACGCGTGCGAGACGGTGACGATGAGAAAGGTGGTGGCCGGGAGCGTGCTTGTGATGGGCCAGAAAACCGCCAAAGGGCATGCGAGTGCGAAGGGATGGTGGACAGGGGTTAGGCCTGGAGATACGGCAGATTTCGTACACCACATCGTCCTACCGGTGAGTCTGTTTTGCCGTTCCATCACACTTTCACGGTGCTGATCGAAGAGGGCTAGGCTGATGCCTTGTCAGTTGCGCGTGTGAGACTTTTGGAGGTGGAATACACCCTCAACGTCAATGTAACCACCGGTGGCCTGGCTTCGGACGTCGGAGTCACTTTGCCCATCAGAATCATCAGCTTCCTATCCATCGATCCACCGCCAACCACCACCATTTCACACATGCACGACCGCCTGATCGCCAAACCGCAGACCATAGGACGCACCGACACGTGGTATCGCAAGTCTCGTCTGAATAGCCATGCTGAGGAAACGGTTCCAGGCATGAAGTATTCTGGTACCGAGGTGACGGTAGTGGCGCAAGAGGAGATAGGAACAAGTATGACCCAGAACTCCATTACATCCGCAGGCCTCACTAGTGGCGACTCAATGTCTATCTATCCCCCGTCCGAGTCAGCAGCGACGATCACACAGCAACACCTCGATGTCAGCACATCTCTGGACGAGATTGATCGCGCCATTGGAACGGATTCGCGAATTCGCAACTTTGTCACAGAAGCGGGTCAGTTGACGGTATCAGGATCGATGGGATCCCAACTCGGACCGCGTGGCCCTCGCGGACCACGCCAGTCGTCACTCCCCAGGTTGATCACTAACCTCGCTCCACAAGGAGAGAGCACACCACGAAAACATGTCAGAGCGAGCACGTTGCCGGATCGGGCACCGGTGGATGTGAAGAGAGGCGGTGAGAGCGTCAGACCGTTCCTTGGGAGACAGCCAAGCATCACACGAACTTCTTCGATGCTCGTCTCTAGAGCTGCCACGGATGAAGGGACCCAAAGGGAGGTGAAGAATAGGTCGAAGTCGGAGATATTGTCCTTCCACAAGCGGTGATCTCAGATAGAGTTGGGGTTTGTGAATGATTGAGGGAAGGTGGGGCGGGGACTCTTCTCTGTGGGGCTTTGAACGCGTAACTCATTGTAACCATCGGCGGAAAACTTTTTAGGAGTGCGGATCATATATTCACAGCTTGCACCACATATTGCTACAGATTTGAAGATACATGCTGAGTTCCGAGTGACGAAAGAGGAGCGAACGAAATTATGACGGGCGTAACTCAACATGGGGCCGATGGTCGCGCTGCGGAGTGTCTAGTACATCTCCAGACTCATACCATCATGGATCTCGTAGTCTCCAAGGGTGATGTGGTCCTTGTAAATGGTGTACCTGAGAGGGGAGTCAGAGGGTGTTATCAGCCAATGAGGATGACTTCCTGAAAGGACTATGACTCACCATTTCTTCAACTGAATCTTCCTGTAGTCAGTACCGGTCTGTGCAGCGATAAGTCGCTTGAGATCACCGACGGTATCGTCGGAGCTGCACTTGACACGAACTGTGCACTCAACCTTCAGCTAAGACTCGAGTGCCAAAGATTGAAAGCGTACCTTTACGACCTAACCGATCGTTGGCTATAACCTACACAAATCAGCGGCTGAATGTGAGTTCCACGAACTGAATGAACATACCTCGATTAACCCCATCGCTGTACAAGTCGAAGCTGCTGTGTAACGTGTGACAACATCATGAAGTCACATGTGACATGCGCGTGAAGTGTGACAATTTCGCGAGTTTGAGTTATTCGATGGCACTCGCGACGCCAGTCAGAACAGGAACAACGACAGCAACACAGACCGCGTATCGCGCATATCCTCAGCAGCAACAACAAGCCCAGAGATCAGCAAATATTACAGATGACTACGAACGTGGGCGTCTTTCACTTTATTTACGAAAGATGCACTGAGCAAGGACATAGGATGGTATACCGAGCCCACACCCAGCAATCGCATGGTGCTCTCGATTCGGTCGGGCATACATGTCGAGATCGCATGGGCACTAGATAGATTCCACAGACTTTGCACCAACGACCTCTTCATTCTGAAGAATCTGCCAGGTCTCACCGATGCACTCTTTGAGTGGCCAGAATGGTATGTCAGGGAAGGTCACCTGGAGTCAGAGAAACATCCCTTCTTCTGCCTGTCAGCTGAGGCGGACAGAAAGCGAAGGCATGCCCTCGAATCCCTCTTCATTCTTCGCAACTCGGCGACAAACGAACCCAACGCTCTCGAACTCGCAGCGTACCGCCGAACACGCCCTTTGATTTACGACGCACTCAACAATCTTGACATCGCAAGTGATGCTAACACCGAGTTTATTCTTAACA
>JBBPJZ010000479.1:0-19275 GCA_038089015.1 Chalciporus aff. trinitensis | reverse complement strand
GGTAGGCATTCGGAGGTAAACGCCTCCGTCACCTCTGACTAAACAACAGTACTTGGCCTGACTGTCCATTTGAGTCGGTGCGCGCGTGATGTTCAGTAATTCCGCAACCTTGGTGTTGAATTCGAGGTCTGAGTGAGCCGCCTCAACCGATTCCAAGAAGTTGAGCATCCCGTCTTCGACAGGAGGGATCGTCAATGGGATCGAAGCACTATCCGAGAGGTTAATCTATACATGCGTGAATTCACGTATCGTCAGGCGTGGGCTTGGATACATGACTGTGGTGAAACTCGCCTGTTCGACACCTTGACCTTTGACGGCGACAAAGATACAACCTTTCGGACCGTCCGGTTCAGAGTATTTCACCGGCAGATTCGGACATCCAATGATTCCAAGGGCAACCTCTCCATCGACCATCAACGCCAAACATACCGCATATTGTCCACCGCGCAAGAACCCTTTGGTACCATCGATCGGATCGAGCGTCCATCTCCCTAATCCCAACAACGCGAACGATGTCTCAGGCCCCAGGGAACAAACAAGAGGGAAGAGGGAAACTGCCAGTGACTTACGTCCAACCCGACCACCCTGGTCATTTCCACGATCGATCGCATCCAACAACTCATCAACTGTCCGTTCCTTCCCCCCGAGTCCCCATTCCGCTTTCTCGCCGTCTTTGAGAGGGGCGACAAGGGCTTCGTTGGCGAGTTCGACGATGCGGGCTTTGAGACGGCTGTTTTCCTGTCTGAGATCTGTAGCATCTTCTTCGCCTACGATCGGATCGTCAGGAAAGGCGTTCGTGAGGATAGTGTTGACGACGGCTTGAGCGCTGTAGTCCCCGACTATGCGTGTACAGAGAAAGGTTTAGATGAAATGGAATAGCAGAGGGAGGGACATGACGCGAACCTGTGACAGGCGACTTATCGTCCTTGGTCAACGTTTCGTTTTTAACAAGTTTGTTGAACACCGAAGAAGTGAGCGCACATGCACGTCGAACGGCCGTCAACGCGACCCGTTTTTCGGTTGCATATGGTAAAGCCATGGTCGTGAGGTATCGTATACCGTGACGATGGGGATGAGGATGGAAGAAGAAAGACTTGAGAGAGATTGTCAAGTTTTGGTGGACATGTCGAAACATATAAGTGCAACTTCGACTGATACGACCGCCAGTGGGAGTGCGTCTGACAAAATGATTGCGATTTCTACACGTGATCTGAACCGTGCGTGACCAAGAGAGGGACTAAGACCGCCTTCTGTCCATTAAAGTGAGAACACAGGCGGACAAGGTTCAAGGGAGAACAACTCGGATGTTTCCCACTGTTCACAGCTAGGGAGTTGAGCCCGATGCTACTTCAGATCAGTACTTGTGATTGCCAGAGTAAAGAACCATGAATTTATGTATACAAGTACTAAAATGTCTGTCAATCTGGTGGAAACATGCAAACAGTGAATACACCCAAGGTAAGAAGTGATATCTGGGGATACTGTATCATCAGTCGTGAACTTGCGACTTGGGGTTGTGACCACTTCAACGCTCTGGTTTGGCTGGAAGTACGTACACCTGGCCCTTGGCTTAGAACCAGTCAACCCATCACTCACGATTACTTCTCAACCAAGACTGTCACTCCTGCTGATCTTCAACCTAATTCTGGACGACTGTAGTTGGCATTTAATGCACATAGTTCCGATGCGCTGAATGTCAACTACAGTACAGTAGCCCTCTGATTCAAGCAGCCAGGTGGTCGTAATGTCAGCAGCGTTACAGGACTTACATAGCACCACGGATGAAAGCTAAGCAACGTAGTAATCCGGGTCCATCAATGACGACCGCAACAAGCGCTTATCCGCATTGATGGGAAACCGAACTAAAATTGTTTATCCCCACAACTCCACACTGTCTGCGCAGTCGATCCCGCTTTCTCTCCTCGGTTTCATCCGTCCCACCAATGATCGTGGCGCTACTTGTACTAGCAGCGACCCTGCTAGCAATCCAGGGTGCAAGACGGCTCCTTGACCCTGCCAAACGGTCGTCGCGTCAAGCTAGTGGCACGCTACCCTTTCCCCCTGGACCGACACCAGTTCCGTTCCTCGGGAATGTGTTGGGAGTAAACGTGGATGCACCATATATCACGTATGCGGAATGGGCAAAAACATATGGTACGTCGGTCATATACTTGCAGTCTTCCCTATTATGTTCAAGTCGATCCGTGGAATAGGGGACATCGTTTACATGCATGTCTTGGGTCAGGAAATCATCCTGCTGAACTCGGAAGAAATCGCGATCGAACTGTTGGAAAAACGGTCGAGGAAATACTCGGATCGGCCGGTTTTATCTACTGCTGACTTGTTCGTCTCCTGTGGCTTATCCTTCGGCTCCGCTGATGCCAATGGCAGGTTCGGTTGGGAGTGGGCTTCTTCTCTCGCGAGGTATGGCCAGAGATTTAGATTGCATCGAAGACTATACCACCAAGTTTTTCATGCCGAAGCTGCTGTCGCGTATCGTCAAAAGCAACTCCAAAAAGCATACGAGATGCTGACGCATCTTCTTGCTGACCAAGAGCACTATGCAGACCACTTCAACACGTACGTTTCTGAGCTCTATGGTACAAAGTATACCGCATACATGGCTGACTAAACTGGTCTTTAGTTTTGCAGCGACAGTGGTTATGTCTATTACGTATGGATATGATACGAAAGCGTGCGATGGGTTCGTGGACTCCATCAGACGCGCCGCAGACATCTTTCTCCGGTTTGCTACACCCGAATCAGCTGCCCTTTGTGCTGCATTTCCGTTCAGTGAGTCCACCGCTTCAGAAAGCGAGTCGTGGGGTTGTTGAGGCCAACCATGCAGTGAAGCGACTACCTGAGTGGTTTCCACTCATGGGCTTTAAAGCCCAGACCTCCGAATCCCGGAGATTAGCTCACGAAGGCCTTCATGCACCGTATGAGTGGGTCCTCCAGAAACTCGTACGTTCATAGGGTTCTCGTGGCATGGTTCCGGCTGACGGGCTCATCGAAGGAGGCAGGGACCGCCGCTCAGTCGATGGTCCGCGACGCAATTACAAGATACCGTCTGAACGAGGACTCCAAAAATCCCGAGCTCGTACGTGCAGTCAAAGACTCGGCTGCGACGCTCTATGCAGGTGACGACCTATTGGCATCGACCCGTCATCCCGCATACTGATAAGCTGCTCAGCTTCAGTTGAAACGGTCAGTTTATCGTTTGATTTCTCTCCGTGCTACAGTGAACGTACCCACGACAGACGAACTCCACACTTCTCGTGTTTGTGTATGTGATGATGCTTCATCCAGAGGTTCAACGGCGGGCCCAGGATGAGATCGACCGTGTGGTTGGGAGGTGGCGATTGCCAGATTTCGAAGATCGGGCCGAGTTGCCGTATGTGGATGCGATTTTGCGAGAAACGATGAGGTGGCATCCTGTCGCGCCGATTGGTTGGTTCGATTGGACTGAGGTTTGGGTGATGATAAGCTGATCTCCTGTAGGTATCCCACATGCCACTACGGAGGATGACGTTTATGAAGGGTATTACATCCCGCAGGGTAAGTTGCCTTGACTTACGTACGTATTCATATGCTGATCACGAATACAGGTGCGACGATAATTGCCAATGTCTGGTAAGAAAATTATATGTCAGAATGCACTCGGAATGACGCTCCGTGTAAAGGGCAATATCGCATAACGAAGAAAAGTATCACGACCCCGACATGTTCATGCCAGAACGATTTTTGCAGAGCGATGGCTCACTGAACGATGACAAGATTCCTTGGACGTTTGGTTTCGGACGCCGTATATGGTGCGTGGGCTCCAAGTTACTTCTCGGTTTGCCGACACCGGTTTTTTTTTTACAGTCCAGGAAGGCACGTCGCAGATGCGTCTTTGTGGTCCGCGATGGTTTGCATTTTGGCGTTGTACAGGATTGAAAAAACGGCGGGTTCCGAGAACGTGAAGTGGACTACGGGACTATCATCGTATGTGACCCATTTCCTCCAAGGGAAGACGTATTAAGATGGGCATTTACAGACACCCGCTACCGTTCCCATGCAAGTTCATCCCGAGAGACTTGGAGATGGATCCCCAAAAGCTGGCTTCGCTGATTTATTCTAGCCGTGTCGACTTGTAAACTGGACATGATACCCGACATCTCGTGCATGTACTCTTAGCCTTTGGGTAATGATGAATCTGTTCTCATCGAGCTTAGCCCCTTTTCTCGTCCACATGGACAATATTGACGCTGAGATATACACGGTTTTCGGCCAACTCTGGCCACTTCATTCACGTATATTTATCAACCCTCCAAAATTCTGGCTTTCGCATAGGCGATGAGCTTCTGTGGGTGTACTACGAATCAACGTGTGCGACCGACCGCTTGAAGTAATGAAGAGAAGGCATTCTATGACCGCCAAAGTCCCCATACAAGTCTGTCTTATCGAGAGAGTTTGTCCCAAGAGTCGGAGGGACCTAGAAGTGTCATCAGTCTCTAGCCATGGTGTGCTCAGTGACTAGCTGCTAGTAGAGATACCTCCGAGTTCCGCTCCGGTTGCGACTGTGACAGGGTGACACGTGTTGGTCACGTGGGTCACGTGGGTTCTAGATTTTTCTTTGCCGGAAAGTTTTTATTGAGACTTGACTCTCTCTGCTTTTCTTTTTCTTCAAGTTCATTCTTCCTTCAAAAAGTACGATGCACGCTATCTCCTCCTCCTCGTCACGCGCTGCCCGCAGAGCTGCTGCGAAGGCTGCAAAGCCAATCCTCGCTCGCGGTGCACACAAGGAGATTAAGTTCTCCAATGACGGGCGCGCAAGCATTTTGAAGGGTGTTGACGTTCTGGCAAACGCTGTCAGCGTCACTCTTGGTCCAAAGGGTGAGCCAGACATGTCTCTAGCACGTCTTCCTAGTCACTCATCGCGTCCCAGGTCGCAATGTCATCATTGAGCAGTCGTTCGGTGGACCTAAGATCACCAAGGGTAAGTACAGACTCCGCAATGTGTCCATTTGTCATTTTAACGGGTATGTTTCACAGACGGTGTCACTGTCGCTAAGTCAATCACACTCAAGGACAAGTTTGAGAACCTCGGCGCCCGGTAAGCCATTCACTCGTCCTTGCCTCATTCACACGTTCACACTCTCACAGTCTCGTCCAAGACGTTGCACAGAAGACGAACGAGATGGCTGGTGACGGTACCACCACTGCAACTGTCCTTGCCCGTGCCATTTACTCCGAGGGTGTCAAGAATGTTGCTGCCGGCTGCAACCCTATGGACCTCCGTCGTGGCTCTCAAGCCGCCGTTGACCGTGTCGTGGAGTTCTTGACTGCCAACTCCAAAAAGGTTACCACGACGGCTGAGATTGCCCAGGTCGCTACCATCTCTGCCAACGGTGACACTCACGTCGGCAACCTCATTGCTCAGGCTATGGAGAAGGTCGGCAGGGAGGGTGTCATCACCGTCAAGGAGGGTCGTACCATCGAGGATGAGATTGAGATTACCGAGGGCATGCGTTTCGACCGTGGTTTCATTAGCCCTTATTTCATCACCGACGTCAAGACCCAAAAGGTCGAGTTCGAGAAGCCCTTCATTCTTTTAAGTGAGAAGAAGATCTCGGTCCTTCAAGATATCCTTCCTTCTTTGGAAGCTGCTGCTCAATCCCGTCGTCCTCTCGTCATCATTGCTGAGGACATCGACGGCGAGGCTCTCGCTGCTTGTATCCTCAACAAGCTCCGTGGTCAACTCCAAGTCGCTGCTGTCAAGGCACCTGGCTTCGGTGACAACCGCAAGTCCATCCTCGGGGACCTTGCTATCCTCACTGGCGGTACCGTCTTCACCGACGAGCTCGACATCAAGCTCGAGAAGGCTACTCCTGACCTCCTTGGTTCCACTGGCTCCATCACCATCACGAAGGACGACACTATCATCCTCAACGGTGATGGTTCCAAGGATGCCATCCAGGCCCGTTGCGAACAGATCCGTGCTCTTCTCGTTGACCCCACGACGAGCGAGTTTGACAAGACCAAGCTCCAGGAACGTTTGGCCAAGTTGAGCGGTGGTGTTGCCGTCATCAAGGTCGGTGGTAGCAGTGAAGTCGAGGTCGGTGAGAAGAAGGACAGATACGACGATGCTCTCAACGCTACTCGTGCTGCTGTCGAGGAGGGTATCCTTCCTGGTGGTGGTGTTGCCCTCCTCAAGGCATCGCTCGCTCTTGCTACCAACTCCCCTGGATCGACCAACCCTCCTTCGAACCCGGACGCCAAGGTCGTCCCCACCCTCAACTTTGACCAGGACCTGGGTGTCAACATCATCCGTCGGGCACTTACCAACCCTGCTCGCACGATCCTCAGCAACGCTGGCGAGGAATCCTCTGTCATTGTTGGCACTCTCTTGAACCAGTACGGTGCTGCAGACAACTTTGCTATGGGTTATGATGCCAGCAAGGGCGAGTACGTCGACATGATCAAGGCTGGTATCGTCGACCCTCTCAAGGTTGTCCGCACGGCCCTCGTCGATGCTTCTGGTGTGGCCAGCTTGCTCACAACAAGTGAGGCATGTGTCGTCGAAGCTGAGGAAGAGAAGCCTGCAGGTGGCATGCCTGGTGGTATGGGTGGCATGGGCGGAATGGGAGGCTTCTAAGCGTACGAACCATAGAACATGCTTGGATCTCCCCCCTCCCATTCGCTGGTTGCATTCGTTTGGATTCTGAAGGGCAAAAGTATTATGACTTGACCTTACACCATTATTGACTTATTGCATTCATGACTACCGCCAGTCTTACCACCCCGTTCTGTCGCATTGCTAGCATCACGTCAACATTAGTACCTACATATACGAATAGTGTTTTCTCCGCTTTACTCATAGTCAATGGCATCACCCCTCACAACTCCAGTTTAACGTTGAGCTTGGCGTCGCGGCGGCGTTGATTTGGTTTGAAACTGTGAATCATTCTACTGAGTGTTGGGCCAAGCGAGTGACTGAGACCTGATAAAGATTGGACCAACCAAATCATCTGATGCCCATTCCTCAGACTCCCACTCGCATTAGTATGGCCACCGTCGACGTCAAACAACAACGACGCGCAAAATTCGAGGATGTCTTTAAACGGATCCGCAATGAACTAATCGAGCATATGGAGGGCGAAAAGATGCCCGCAGAGGCTATCGAGTGGTATCGTCGCGTACGTCCACCCTCGCTCACGATAAGGCCTTCATGATCGTGATCGGTCGGTACTGACGGGGCCTCCATAGAACCTCAACTACAATGTTCCAGGTGGAAAACTGAATCGAGGGATGTCGGTCGTAGATTCAGTGGAGATTTTGAGAGGGCGAGCGTTATCGGATGACGAGTATTTCAAAGCTGCACTTTTGGGGTGGTGTATCGAACTTGTCAGTTCTTCCATCTTTCCATGTCTCCTCTGTCCGAGGCTCATTCTGCTCCTTTTGTTGGTGATGTGCGATCGATGGTGATGGTGCCGTGGACGTAGCTCCAAGCGTTCTTCCTCGTCTCGGACGATATGATGGATCAATCGATCACTCGACGTGGACAGCCGTGTTGGTACAAGCTGGAAGGCGTGAATAATATCGCTATCAATGATTCGTTCATGCTCGAAGGAGCGATTTATTATCTCCTCAAGAAGCATTTCCGTTCGGAGAGCTATTATGTGCATTTGTTGGAGCTTTTCCATGACGTGCGTTCTCTCCATTCGATGATGATGATAATGAGTGCCCGGGGTTGAGGTGTTACGTTTTCACTGTGTAGACGACGTACCAGACGGAGATGGGTCAACTTGTGGATTTGATCACGGCTCCGGAAGATCACGTCGATCTCAGCAAGTTCTCTCTCCAAAAGTAACCGTCCCCGTCCCCCGTTTTTTTTCATCCTACTCCTACTCACTCTCACTCTCACTCTCACATAGACACGCCTTCATCGTGCAATACAAGACTTCGTACTACTCTTTTTACCTCTCCGTCGCCCTCGCCATGCGCGTCTGCGGTATCCCGGAAAGCTACACTCTCATCGGTCAAACTATCGCCCCCTACTCTGTCGCTCTCTCTATCCTTCTTCCACTTGGTGAATACTTTCAAATCCAAGACGACTTCCTCGATTACGCAGGTACTCCTGAACAAATTGGTAAAATCGGAACGGACATTATCGACAACAAATGTTCATGGCCCATCAATGTTGCGCTCTCCATCGCCACCCCTGCTCAGCGTCAGAAGCTCGATGACAACTATGGTCGAAAGGACAAGGAAAATAAACAGGAGAAGGTGGTCAAGGACGTGTACGAGGAGATGGGAATAAGGAAGAGGTACGAGGTGTATGAGGAGAGTGCGTACAAGCGGATTGTGGAGATGATTGGAAAGATTCCTGAACCGGCGGTTGTGGTGGATGGGGGGTATTTGAGGAGGGAGGTGTTTATGAGCTTTTTGAACAAGATTTATAAGAGGACGAAGTGAGGGGTGGTTGGTATGGTATGTGGAATCGTTCGCGTCGCGTTTGTCAGTGTATGATTTCGAGATCTAGAGTTGTTGGTAATATGGATCGTTGGTTTAGCTGCCCCAGACATGTGCCACTCCAAAATTCGCGTATAAGAATATTCTCTACAATGTTGCTGGCTACAAACTGCTGTCTACCGAACTTCACCAGTAATGATCCACTCAGCATGAATCACTGGAATCGGTATCCCACAACTCCCCTTCTTCGTCGGAATCCCAAGGCTTCACTTTTTCAAAGTACAAACCATCTATTCATGGAGGATGACTTCACTCTTCTTGTCCTTCGTTTGACAGTTGGAAAGTAGCACTCACCCTCGTCGGTATGCTGACCTTGGCCCTCAAGTTTCCGAGTCTTCATCTTCACCTCATACGAATCCTCAAGATACATCTCCCCATGCTTCGCAACTAATCTCTTATAGCATGCCAGTCTGTCTTGTTTGTCCGCTTTGACGTAGCGCTTTCCCATGTTACTCTCGACTTGCAATTCATACTGACGTTGGCCATAGACGTTCTTCTGGTGATACTTGAGCGGCTTCCGTCTACACTTGCCGTGCGGTCCTGGAAGACACCTAAGGACATTAATCCCATTATACTTCTCCTCCACGTCTATCACGTTCGTCGTATGCCATCCCCAAACGCACAAGGACGGTTGATCCCAATCTCCCTTGCCCGGATCACCACCATACACACTATTGCCGCAACAAGATGCCGGAAAGTAAAGACTCCCGCGATTTGACACGCTGTCTTCTTTGTTATCGTCGTCGAAGACGTGCGGGACCCAACAGGCGTCGGAATGGTTGAAGGTGTAGTTGGCATGGCAGCGAACGCAGTGTTTGAGTTCGTTGTTACCGTGACAGCAACATTTGCCGCATGAGCAGCCGCAGGGGTCACTGGCTGGGGTGCCGGTGCCATTATGGGCTTGATCAACCTGGGGGTTCAGCTCGGATTTGGCTTCAGAGCCGCTTTGGGAGGAGGCGGAATGAGTGAGTCACTCTGCATTATGCTCTGGTTGCTCGAGCTTACCTGGGAGTATTGCTCGAAGATGAACACATTGTATGAATGAAGTCGGTGGAAGAAGTTTGCTATCGTCAAAGGGGTTCAGAACGAAACAAGTTGCACTTTTAGGGGCCCATCATACTGTATATTAGGGAACAAGCCCCTCTGAAGAGTTGGCCCGACGGGACACAAATGGATCAGTCGCGAAGGTTGAACATGTCTTTTGGCACGCCAACACGGCAGACTATATCCTAATAGCTCCATCAATTCTGGTAATAAGCAGTTTGCTCAATCGGCATCGTGATCAGTGTCTCCGTCCGCGTCTGCATCTGTCTCCACACCCACGTCTGCATCTCCGTCTATATCCGACTCAGGTTCGCATGGCTGCCAAGGTTTTATCTTTTTATAAGTCAATTCATCTGTTCAGAGACGGATTAGCGCTATCAAGTTTTGTGGATCGCCAGTAGCTCACCTGGACCGTTATCAGAATCTCGACGCTTGCGTTTCTTTAGCTTGATATCGTAGTGCTCCTTAAGATAGCCATCCCCATGCTTCGCAGCTAATTTCTCGTAAAAGGCCTTCCTATCGTTTTCATCCGCTTTGACATAGTGGTTCCCTAGCAGGCTCTCGCCTTGCACTTCATGTCTTCGGTGCTCGTCGTGATACTTGAGAGGCTTCCGCGCACATTTCCCATCCTTTCCTGGGAGGCAGCGAAGGATGTTAATCCCGTTATACTTTTCCTCAACATCCACTACACTCGTCGTGTGCCATCCCCAAACACACGGTGACGGTTGCTGCAACCCTCCCTTGGGCAGTTCGCAAGCATATATGCGATTGCCACAGCAAGACGAATCCCGGCTGAGATACGGTTCTAGCGACACTGTTTCGGCATCGTCCTCGTCGTTATCATCGAAGACGTGGGGTACCCAACAGGCATCCGAGTGGTTGAAGGTGAAGTTGGCGTGACAACGGACACAGTGCTTGGGTTCGTTGTCGCCGTGACAGCAGCATTTACCGCATGAACAGACGCACTGACATGCGTCGGCAGTGCTAGGTGGGGTTGGATCAGTCTGAGGCACAGGTTCAGACTTGAAGTCCGTTTCGGAATCTGATGACGGGCTGGGATTAAACGAGGTGAGTGAGTCGCTGTGAATAACATGTTCTCGTCGACGGAGCTCACCTGGACATGGTGCGGATGATATTTTCTGATGATGGGTTGAAAGGTAAGTTCTTGTGTTAGGGGGATTGACCGAATTTGTACAGGTCTTTAGGGGCCATCATAAATTACCGGCGGTTGTGCCGCCGAGTGAGGAATCGGCTTCAGCGTTTCACGATAGGGTCTATCTTGTAGACAGGTAGTGATTATTTACTATGATATTGGCTACAACGTAAGAAAAGTTATCCATGATGCTTGTAAACTCAGATGAAAGCCCAATGCGCACCATCGCCGCCATACATATTTATTGGTTCTCGGAGTACTGTGGAGGAGCTATGGACTGCCGCTCAGCACCTCGGCCCCGCAGTAATAAGTTCTGATGGCGAAGTTGAGCTACTTCCTCCCTTAATAATTCAACTTGCTCGACAAGCAGACCACTTGTAGTGCCAGATGAAGAACCAGGCGGAGGTGAGCTGGTGCTGGAAGGGACTGAAGGTGGGGCCGATCTACTGCTAGAACCAGTCTGCCGAAGGAAGTCAGTTGTCGATACAGACTTAACAACGGGTTTGTCACCCGTACCTGGGCGAAGGGGGTAGTCTGGGAGAACGATGAAGATTTGAAAGACACAGGAGCTACTGGTGGAGGAGCGATAAATGGATCCGCGACACCAATTTCTGGACCCGGTGGATGAATACGATCATGATCTTGTCTCTTGCGTCTCCGGTAGTATAATAGGGATGCAGCCACGATTGCAAGAGCAGCAACCCCTCCGACGACACCACCAACAATGGCTCCAATGTTTGCCTTTGAATTTCAAATTTGGTAAGGAAGGTCTCCATTCTCATGGTTTCTTGCTTAAGCCCTTCTATCTGCTTACGGTGATACTCTTGTTCATTTGAGGAGCGGAAATGAGCGACAATTAAGGCCTCAAATTCTGTCCACGTGTAGGCAGTGCCGTCAAGCATTTTCTGACTCATGGCGCGTGAGAAGTCTCCAGCATCGCCTCCCTTCATTCGACTTAGAGTGGCTTTGATAGCCGTCATTCTTGGGAGTGCTAGGATATTCTCGTCTCTCCACACACGAACTCTCATCCACCATTCCTCAAATGCTTTCCCCTTCTTCCCATCGTAGTCTCCTGGTTCTGATACGATCTTAGAGATTTTTGGGACAGAGGGAGCAGTGGAAGGGGCGGCGGATGGTCCTGGTGGCAAAAGTATTTGCACCTCAAGTTGAGCCACATGATCTTCCAAGTCCCGATTCTTTTTCCTTAGGTCAGCATAGGCATCTTCTTGCGCCTCAAGAAAGAGTCTTAATTCGGCGGCAAGGGTGGCCAGGTTTGGATCAATTCCTCGACCTCCTGCACTTAAAGCCGATAAGGCTGCTGCCATATTTGAAGGAATGTTAGAGGACATCTTGGAAAGAAGGTGCTATTATAGGTAGCGGGAGGGTTTCCTAAGTGAGTTGGACGGTCTAAGCAATCTAATCGAATTCGACCAGGGGGCTGGATCCCTGATGATCTTCCGTCGGAACTCTGTGGGTTTCTTTATACGCTTTACCCGTTTTGTCTTCGGCTCCTCCAAAGCCAGTATGTCCTCTATATTGACTATTTCCCTTTTTACCCCTCGAATATCCTGACCTATCTCCGTTAGTCCCCTAAAACCTCCGTCTGCGATAACACAATGTCCAATATACCTCACAGAGGGTTCCGGCATCGGAGAGTATCCATGTCCGGCGGGTGGTTGGACGAAGAAGTTGGGGGAAATGCAACCAGGGGAAACTGGTACCTGGTCGTTGGGGTCGAAATCGGGTTCCGGAGACTGATATGACAAGAGGGAGCTGCTGGTAGCAATGACGGACTCTTGATCAAACTCAAAGCCGCGGATAGGAGATGGTTCTATTTCCCCTTCTACCAGAATGTAGGCGGCGATAGCAGAGTATGGATCGAAAAAGTCTTTCTCCTCGTCGTCGTAGTCTTCTTCCGGCACAAACGAGATAGGTTCGAAGAGTTCGAACTGCGCTAAAAAGCGACTGCAGGGTGAAAGGAGTCTAGAGGGGACGCTGTTGGTCAACTTGTGAGTCGGGTTCCTGCCAAATGGCTTGGCAACCGGCTCTTGCCAAAACTTCTCTCCGTCCTCTAACAACGCAGGCACTGGGATCACAGACCCATCAGGCCTAAACACGACTGTGGTGTTGTAGAGTCCACAAGGCTCCCCTAGAGGGTGCGCGGGAACAACGGAGTTCAAGTATGCAAGGATCTCACGATTGTTTGAGTACACTTGCTTGGAGAATGAGCCCTTCTGGTACTACTGGAGGAAGAAGCGACACACTTGCTGAAGGCGGTCGTGCTGGTTCTCGTGTAGAGGTGATTGGAAAAGGAGTTTAGTTCAAGTGAAATGACTCAAAACAACCAGTAGTTGAATCAAGTCTACACAAGAACCAGAGGTAAAAGACAAAAGTAAGTTGCTGAAGGTGAGAAGTCACTACAGCAGGAGCAAAGAGCAGTTGAAGAGGAAATCTCCAAGTGAACTAAACTGGGGAGCGACCCAGCTAGTTCCTTGGGTTTATATAGTCCTACATCTATTTGTACATGTTTGTCCCTACTTAGACTATAGAAGGAAAAGGTACATGGTATGATGTATGGTGATTTTATGTTACGGTGCCCTCACAAGACATGTGGTGTTCCAGTTCGTTGCCACAGTCGCCACCTCACTTCCACTCTATCCCCATATGGACTAATTGTGTTCTCACGTTTCATCTCCGTTTCATTTGTGCCCTACGCCTTGACTCACCAGGCTATGCGCACAGGTTTCACTTCTTTTCATTTCCGCTTCATTTGCGCCTTACACCCTGCTTCACATTCCTGTGCTGCCACCCCCTGTTTCACCAGGCTATGCGCACAGCTTCTTATTTCAAATCTCTTATCATCCAATCACAAAATCACCATACATCGTACCATGTACCTTTTTCTCTTATAGTTATAGTAAGGACAAACATGTACAAATAGATGTAGGACTATATAAATCCCAAGGGACTGACTGGGAAACCCCAGTTTAGTTCACTTGGAGATTTCCTCTTCAACTGCTCTCTGCTCTCCGCTGTAGTGCCTATGCACCTTCAGCACTTACTCTTGTCTTTTATCTCTGGTTCTTGTGTAGACTTGATTCAACCCCCTTTGGTTGTTTTGAGTCGTTTCACTTGAACTAAACTCCTTTTTCGAATCACCTCTATACGAGAACCAGCACGACCGCCTTCAGCAAGTGCGTCGCTTCTTCCTCCAGTAGTACCAGAAGGGCTCATTCTCCGAGCAAGTGTACTCAAACAATCGTGAGATCCTTGCATACTTGAACTCCGTTGTTCCCACGTGCCCTCTAGGGGAGCCTTGTGGACTCTACAACGCCGCAGTTGCGTTTAGGCCTGACGGGTCTGTGATCCCAGTGCCTGCGTTGTTAGAGGACGGAGAGAAGTTTTGGCAAGAGCCGGTTGCCGTGCCACTTGGCAGGAACCCGACTCACGAGTCGACCAACAGCGTCCCCTCTAGACTCCTCTCACCCTGCAGTCGCTTTTTAGTGCAGTTCGATCTCTTCGAGCCTATCTCGTTCGTTCCGGAAGAAGAGTACAACGAAGAGCACAGAGACTTCTTCGATCCTTACTCAGCCGTCGCCACCTACATCCTAGTAGAAGCAGGCTTAGAACCATCTCCGCCCTGCGGCTTCGAGTTCGATCAGGAGTCACTCATTGCTACCAGCAGCTCCCTCTCGTCGTATCGCTCCCCGGAACCAGACTTCGACCCCAACGATCAAGAACCAGTTTCCCCTGGTCGTATTCCCCCCAACTTCTTCGCCCAACCACCCGCCGAACGTGGGTACTTTCCGACTCTGGAACCCTCAGTGAGGTATACCGGACATCGCGTTAGACCGGACGGGAACTTTAGGGGATTAGTGGAGATAGGACAGGAGATTCGAGGGATTAAAAGAGAAGTAGTTGATATAGAGGACGTACGGGCTTTGGAGGAGCCTAGGGCGAAAAGGGTTAAGCGCGTAAAGAAACCCGCCGAGTTCCGAAGGAAGATCAGAAGAGATCCAGAACCCTGGTCTCATTCTATTAGATCGCTTAGACCTTCCAACTCATTCAGGAAACCCTCCCGCTATCTTTAATAGAAACTTCCATTTTAACTTAGCTCGAAATGTCTTCCACGAATATCCCGGCGAATATGGCAGCAGCCCTCTCTGCCTTGAGTGCAGGAGGAAGAGGAATTGACCCCAACTTAGCCGCGCTTGCTGCGGAACTAAGATTGTTCCTTGAAGCGCAAATTGATGCTCATGCTGACCTGAAAAAGCTAAATCGGGATTTGGAAGACCATGTGGCTCAACTTGAGGTGCAAATTCTCCTACCACCAGGACCCTCTGCCGCTCCAGCAGCTCCCTCTATCCCAAAAATCTCTAAGGTTGTCTCAGAACCAGGAGACTACGATGGGAAGAAAGGGAAAGCGTTTGAGGAGTGGTGGATGAGAGTCCGTGTGTGGAGAGACGAGAACATCCTAGCACTCCCAGGAATGGTGGCTATCAAAGCCACTCTAAGCCGAATGAAGGGAGGCGATGCTGGAGATTTCTCACACGCCATGAGTCAGAAAATGCTTGACGGCACTGCCTACACGTGGGCGGAATTTGAAACATTGATCGTCGCTCATTTCCGTTCCTCGAATAAACAGGAGTATCACCATAAGCAGATAGAAGGGCTTAAGCAAGGAAGCATGTGAATGGAGACCTTCCTCACTAAATTTGAGATTCATCGTGCTCTCAACGGATGGGACAACCCGCGTCACATAGAGCTTTTGGAAAAGAATGTCGACCCTGATATCCTGTCGCGGATAATCATGGAGAAAGGGTGACAAAACGATTATGACGCCTTTATCAAATTGCTGAAAGATTTAGGCGAGCGTAAGACCCTTCTGAGCTATATAAAGAAAAGCACCGCAGCCCGGACCTCTTCGCGTGATCCAGATGCTATGGATGTTGATACGGTCGAAACGGGTGATGCTGAGGACCTCAATGCCGTTTCTGCCCAGAAGAAGAAAAAATCTGTCAAATGTTTCAATTGCGGTCAGGACAGGCATGGTACCCGTGACTGTAAGAAAACTAAGGTACAATGCGATGAATGCAAGTACTATGGCGGTACCCATAAGGCTTCTTGTAAGAAGAATAAGGGAAAGAAAGTGTCTAATGTGCGAGCCGCAGCTACTGAATGGAAAGAAGAATCTTCCTCAGAAGCACGTGAAGAAGCAACCATGAAACATGTTGCACAAATGTCTCTCGACGAGGCAAGAGCATGGTTCAAAGACCTTGAAACCCTTGAGAAGAAGAAGTTGGGAAAATGATTCCCCTTTCACACGAATCTGGGTGTGTGGAAGGATCTCGCTACTCTCCATTATCTATCGAAAATACGGAAAACTCTAAAAACACCTTTACTTCATGTATTACCTTGCTGACAGAGGCGTTCCTTGATGGGCGCAGCCGGGGCGTTACGCCGGTGCTTAATTTCTCTTTCAATCCACTCCCTTCGATTCCCGAAATCCCAGAAGATTCCCTTGTGTGGAGTCTAAACCCAAATCGCGAAATTCTTCTTCCTATTAAGATCTGTTCTGAATCTGGCCGATTGTTTATACAGCTCTCCGCCCTGCTTGACTCAGGAGCAAATGCTATTTTTATTGATCAACAGTGGGCTACAGCACGGAAGATACCGTTGACACGGTTGAGACATGAGATCCCCGTGTACAACGTTGATGGCACAAAGAATTCGGCTGGTTCTATTTCCCACTCTGCTGAGCTGGTGCTAGAGTACCAAGGACACAGGGAGAGGGTTACCGCCAAAGTGACCGATCTTGGCAAGAATGCGTTTATTCTTGGATTCTCTTGGCTAAAGAAGCACAACCCAGAAATTGACTGGTCGCGAGGCACGGTGAACTTGACACATTGCCCAGCGGTGTGCGCGCTTCTCCAAGATAAGCCTAGTATAGAAATCCAAGATCCTGACCATGAGAAAAGGAACGCTGCCTATCCCGGCTATCATGCCATCCATGCGCTAGATGCGCCCATTCCTGAACCTGTTCGTGAGAAAACCACAGAAGAGTTAGTACCAAAAGAGTATCTCAAGTATCTCAAGGTATTCTCGAAGGGTGAATCAGAACGGATGCCCTTACAAAAACCATGGGATCACGCCATTGATCTCAAAGATTCCTTCCAACCTAAAAAGGGAAGACTCATCCCGTTGTCAGACACGGAGCAGAAAGAAGTTTCCTCCTTTATCGATGAACAGCTTCGAAAAGGATATATCCAACCTTCTAAATCTCCGCAGACTTCGCCGGTCTTCTTTGTCCCTAAAAAGGATGGAAAGAAACGCATGGTACAGGACTATCGTTATCTCAACGAACACACGGTCAAGAACAATTACCCCTTGCCGTTGATCGGACAGCTTGTAGATAAGCTCAAAGGGGCTAAGTTGTTTACGAAAATGGATCTGAGATGAGGATACAATAACGTTCAGATCAAGGAAGGCGATGAATGGAAAGCTGCATTCGTGTGCTTCCGAGGTGCCTTCGAGCCACTCGTAATGTATTTTGGCCTATGCAACTCCCCCGCCACCTTCCAGGCTATGATGAATGAAATCTTTGCCGATATGGAAGAAGCTGTGGTTGTCTATATCAACGATCTCATGATCTTTACGAAGACTGATGACCCAGCCGAACACGACCGCATTGTACTCGAGGTACTACGGCGGCTGGAAGAAAACGATCTTTTCGTCAAACCGGAGAAATGCAATTTCAAAGTCACGGAAGTAGAATTCCTTGGCATGATTGTGGGAAAAGATGGTATCTGAATGGACGATTCTAAGGTCAAGGCTATACTCGAATGGCCTGCCCCAAAGAATGTCAAAGGGGTTAGAAGCTTTTTAGGCTTGGCAAACTTCTATCGAAGGTTCATAACGCATTACGCGCATGTGGCTAGACCACTCCATGACCTTACGAAGAAGGACCAACCCTTCATTTGGGATGACAAATGTCAGACCGCTTTCGACACCCTGAAACATCATTTTACCACTGCCCCTATCCTTGCATTCCCGGATCTTGACAACACGTTTCGGTTAGAAACCAATGCTTCGGACTTCGCCACTGGTGCCGTCCTATCTACACTCATTAACGACAAATGGCATCCTGTCGCCTATTCTAGTCACGCCATGACGCCACAAGAACAGAACTATCCTATCGCTGATAAGGAGATGTTATCGGTTATCATGGCACTGGAACAATGGTGCCACTACCTAGAAGGTACCCGTCATCCATTTGAAATATGGAATGACCACGCCAACTTGCAATGGTTCATGACGAGGCAAGACCTCAACCGACGCCAAGCGCGTTGGGCTCTCTATCTCTCCCATTTCAATAAAGTTTGGGTTTACAAAGCCGGAGCTTCCATGGCCAAAGCTGATGCACTCTCACGAAGAGAAGATCATACAAATGGCATGGAAGATGATAACAAGAATGTGATCGTGATCCCTGCCAATGAAATTCGTGCTATTGTCTTTGATAACGATTTCGGCGGTATTAAGCACAAAACGTTCCTCGCAACATGTAAACTCTCCGAAACTGAAGTACAAAGTTTGAAGAAGGTCGGCATCTATGAAAAGCTTGATGGACTTCTCTATGACTCATCGGATCAGTTATACATACCGAATGACAACATCTTGCGTATGGACATCTTGCGCCTTCATCACGACACCCCTGTTGCCGGACACCCGGGTTATGAAAAGACATTGGACCTTATCAGGCGGTCTTATCATTCGCCCGGCTTACCCACCTTTGTAAAAGATTACGTCGCCAGGTGCAACACATGCCAAAGGTTCAAAGGAAGTAATACCGCTCCCGCGGGTCTTCTCCAGCCCTTACCTATCCCGGAAGGAGCTTGGCAGGACATCACTGCGGATTTCATTACGGATCTTCCCGATTCCCACAGCTATACCGCCATTCTCACGGTCGTTGATCGGCTTTCCAAGGCTATGGAACTGGTGCTGTGCACTAAATCATGTTCTGCCCTGGACACTGCTAAGCTCTTCCTTTCCCATGTGTGGAAACACCATGGCTTGCCACGTTCCCTTACGACTGATCGGGGACCTCAGTTTGCTGCAGAGGTGGCCAAGGAGATCAATAAATCCCTTGGGATTGAGACCAAACTGAGCACTGCATTCCATTCGCAGACTGATGGTCAATCGGAGATTGTTAATAAAGAAGTTCAGAAGTTCCTGAGAACATTCTGCTTCGAAAAACAAGATCAATGGGTTGATTGGTTACCCATCGCCCAGTTTTCCATAAACAATAAGAAGCACGCTTCGACACAGAAGTCGCCGTTTGAAGTCACCCATATGTATCACCCAACAATGGGCATAGAACTCCAATGCGATTCTATTGCTCCTGCGGCACGTGACTTCACTCATGCCATGGCAAAGACCCTGGATGAGGTAAAACGGAACTTGAAGGAAGCACAAAATAAAATGAAACGTCTCGCAGATAAGTCGCGATCCGCTGCGCCTGACTACCAAATTGGGCAGAAGGTCTGGCTTTCTACAGAAAACTT
>JBBPJZ010000478.1:0-19300 GCA_038089015.1 Chalciporus aff. trinitensis | reverse complement strand
GAGAAAACACGACACTAAGAAGAGACGAGAAACCAATTGGGCGGATAACTATCCTACGGATGACAAAGAAAGACTCAGGCAATTCGTAAGTGCACAGGCCTCAGGGGGTAGATCCATGACACTGTCACCCCTTGGTCTATCGCAACAGCGCAAACCACGTCTCGTTTCCTTTAAGACTCCTGCGCTGGTGCTTCATATTGGAGGTTGCAGCACGCGCCCGGAACGCCCTCAGGTTCGTATCTGTCCCCTCCTGTTTGCTTCCCGGATTATCCATCTTACCCTGATCTACGACATCCAGAATGATGAGTATCACTACTACTAATGAAGCATCTTCGATTCACCGACGACTTCATCCCGCCCTGCAGACGCGCAAGATTCAATCCTTTTCGCAATCCTGCATGCGATCGTGGGCACCCTCAGATCGCCCTTCGATGTCCTTGCCAGACAAGAGCTGGAAGCAACTCACGAGTTGGGTTGGATCGTGCGAGTCAATCCGAAAGCGGAGGCAGTTTTCCAACCATCATGACAGCAGGACTGGACTGGTCCGCCTATATGGCAGGTGGTCACACAATATTTCCGATACGTCATCCTCTTGCATGTGGCCCAAGGGAAAGAGCCTACATTCCAGGGACGGTCGCCCGACTCCCTACAGAAGTGTTTTGAGGGACAGAGCCACGAGCCAAAAGGCTCACAGCGTTAGCCTCACAACCATATTGAGCAGCCCTGAATATGACCCTCGAGACCGTGATGTCTGCCACATGAAGGTCAAACCTCCGCGAATCGCAAGGGGAGTCGCTGCAAGCGACAGGAAGGCGGCGGGTGCCTGCGATAAGGTTAGGGAGAACAGGGTCAGCGACGGAGAAGATGGTCGAACGTACGTCAGACACGTCAACAAATCAGTCATGCCTCACGACCACTGACGAGCCATACGACAGCGCTGTGGAAGGGCAACCAGGCAAGGAAGATGGAGCGGAGATGCCGACGGACGAGACCGCTGCTACAACGATACCGACCACGTCCATCGACGACGCCGTACTGGACGTGCGAGAAATCAACCAGGAAGGCTTACCAACATATCCCCAGAGTATAGCGTTCGAGCCTGAGGGGGAGAAGGCTGAGTCAAGCAGGACGAGCATCAAGCTCACTAGTCACAACGGCGACACGTCGAGGGTGTCCAATGACGCAGATTACAATGTTACAGTGTCGACAATCACCATGGGCAGCAACGATAACCATAAGAGTCATTCGTACACGCCGAACGAAATACCAAGACAAAGAAAGCCCCCAAATGAAGCTGAACACCGCGACATTGGAGGGCGAGTAGATGGGGCTGAAGAGGCTGGAAATCGAGTTGCGAGGTGAGTAAGCTACGAGAAGCTGATATCCCAGAGCCCCCCGACAAGGCAGCAACACAAGCCAATGGAGTCGAGACGGTCTTGAGCGGGATCGAAGAAGTTGAGGGCACATAACAGTCGAAACGGTCGAGATAGGTGTAGCAGGCGTACTTAGCCGCTTCGTCGGCGCGAGTACATGTTTCTTCGTTACACGTCAGTCCAACCACCCACACACGCTAGGGAACAACAGGGAGGACGCTGATTGGAAAGCTGTGGCGTCTAAAACGGCCGGCGGGAACGGTCGGACCAGAGTGGGGGCCAGGCTCTGCATTCTGGGGCATTCGCGCAGCTGGGGATGCGGTGGAGGCACGGATGCCTCCTTTACCATACCTAGACACGTCTTGTCCTTCATAGGGTAGCTACCCTCGCGGGGACAGAAATTGACTCAAAAAAAAAAAAAAAAAAGGCGTAGCAGGGGTGGCGAGAGAGTGAAGAGAGGCTGTGGGAGAAGTTAGCAATGAAGAAGGTTGGGCTCCAGCAAAACGAACCCGTCGCCAGCGATCGCGGACGCGTGGAGACCAATTGAGAGGACGGAGGAATACCCAGAGACGAGCAGAGCGATGGATGTAGGCTAGCAGGTACTATCGTCCCTTTCCGGTACCCGATCGATTCTCATAGTTCCAAGTTTTGTCCGAGTCTGTTGCATTTACCCCATGCCCATTCCTTAACGATTTCACGTTGTACAACACAGTCTACGTACATAATGATCTTTGACCTTAGTCTGAACCCTAGACGACATCGGCCATTTCATATTTGATTATCTCCCGGCTTCGCATCGGAATATGCTGCCTCGAGGTTTGGAAAGACTTGATCAAGCGGAACAAGAGCTGGGATGACAAGAGGGCGACATTTGCTCCGTTCCAAGTGAACAGAGACGGCGGACGGCAGATAGCTGTGTCCAGAGAGACGCAGTAGTGATCGCGACATTTCGCCAGTGCCGACACACTTTTGAAACCGTGATCTGGAACGGGCATGCAATGTTTATACGTATCACGATGAGATATATTGGCTCGTACTAGAGGTTGCCGCGCTCCACCCCGAACTCCGAAGATACTCGAGAGAAGTTCGACGGGAAGCCTGTGGATTGGGGGATTGTTCTGACGGCGTCGATGAAGATTCAGAACTTGAAGCGTCCTCCGAACTACGATAGGTCAACCAAGGTCCTGCCTCGATTTAAAAGTAGATGATGGCGGAGCTATATAATTTTATTTCGACTAGTACTGCAGTCAACAGCACGAAGAGTTCCAATGTAAGCCTGAGGACCATGGGTTCTGCATCGACTCGGGACTTGGGGTTGAGGCTTTGAAAAAGGTTTCAATAAAAGTTGTCATGATCCCGATGACCTTTGCAGAAACGCGACTTATGCAGTTAGCCTCCACTAGGGGGGCTGTCTTCTCCTACAGTCCCAATTGGTTTGAGAACTCCAATCTCCCAACGCGCTCAGTCATCGCAATCGCCGTTATAAGTTAGATAAAACGCCCCCAGGGACATGCATACTAGCTACGATGACCCACAAGAGCAAGAACAGAAACGGAAGAGAAAAGCCATCATCTTATCCACTCAACCATATGTCAAGAGTGAAATGTATCATAGACTAGTGGAGTTCGTGTGAAACCTGAACCTGAAAGCGTATACAGAGGAAAGAAAGAGTCGTATAATGCATGAGAACAACGTGACATGAAATGCAGGCAGCGTACTGAAAGCTTGATGGAGAAGAGAAAAAAGTACGATGATGAACGAGACCAGTTCGATGAAAGCTGATGTGAGGAGAGGAAAAAGGACACCGACATCCAGAATGCCGGACACCATGATTAACAACAGCGCAGCAGCCGGAGGGTATCACCAGCGCGATTACACGGCGATGCGTCTAGCTAAAGTAGAAAACCGTGTCAAACAACGCAGGGAAGACTAGCGTAGCGAAGCCTTGGATGCCTTCGCGTTTACTGAACCACCCATGGCAGCATCTTGGTCAGCAACCTGGTTCGCACTGGCGTTGCGGATAGACGTGAGCACCTCCTTGCAATACTTTAGCTTGTCAACGAGGCGTTGGTTGAACTTGGCCTGATCTGGGTCCGCAACTGGTGGCTGGAGTGCTTCCGCCATGACCTCGCTCAATGTGTATCGCGTGAGCTTGTAGTTCTTGTCTATATGAGTCACCAGGAGGCCGTGTGATGATAGGATGACTTTCGAGTGGTCATAGAAGTTGAACTAAGAAGCATATGTTAGCGAGAATCAGAACAAGTTGATCAAATACAAACCTGTAGGACGTCATGGCTCATCTTGAAAACGATGACATGCTTCATTCGCAGGTATTTCTGGACAAAGTCCATTCCCTTGGTACGGTCTACGTCCTCGAAGGTATATTCGTAATCGCCATAGAGCCTGTCCATGATATAGCGCTCAAAGTGCTTCAAGAGGTATACTTTGTTCTTGAGGTCCTCTGGGAATTCCGAAACCGAGTAGTTCTTCCTGACATAGACTTGCCCATGGCGGCGGGAAGAGATATAGTCGAAGTGGCTTCAACGGGGTTAGAACAGGCACATCAAATCAGGATGAGAACGCTTACTGTTTGTCGGCAGACAGCATCAACGTGGTGCTGTCATTAAAGTAGACACCGACCGATCCGTCCGTCAGAGCATACCCCATGCCATACTTGTTGCAGTAATCCACCCAAGAGACGATAAAGACGCGCTCGTCGGGCAGGCAGACGTCCTGTCGAGGATCGCGGAAAACCTTGCCAGCTGCCTTCGCATCAAAGGCGATCGTAAGGGTGCGCGCAGCCGCATCAAACCCGTTTAGTCTCGACTGAGGCTCCATGTCCAAGTCTTGAACGGGAGATTCCTTGCGCTCTTCGCGTACACGCTCTTTCCCCTTGACCTCCTTTCGCAATAGTGGAACGTTCTCTTGTTCTTCCTCGGGGGTGTTGGTACCATGTGTGGGGGCCATCTGTGCGACGATCCGCGCCTTCTGCGACTCAAGCTCCTTCTGCCTCTGCATATCGAAGTTCTTCTCCCTAGTTCCACGCGGGACATCCGCTTCTTCCTCCTGAATGTCTCCCAACCCACGAACCGAGCGAACATTGCGAAGAGGAGACGATTTAGTCTCCTTCGCGGCCTGGAGCTTCCTAAAGAGCGGCGACTCCTTCTGGTTGTTCGTTGTTGACATGACAAGCGGCTGCCTCGCAGAGCTGAGCAGTGCTGAGATAGGGCTACCGGGTTGGACAGCCTTCTGGAACTCCTTCTCTTGCTGTGCAATGCTAGATGTAATCGGGTTGACGGCCGCCTCGGGGTAGGGGTTGGCTGGTGGAGCACTGGGAACTGCGATACTGGTAACCTGATCATCATCAAGAAGCGCAGCCTTCTTCACCTTTGCGAGGTTGACGATGGACATGGGTCGCGTGATATAGCGGAAGTCCGGTGGTGCGTCATGGGCGGAGAGGGGGATGAAGGCAGGTATGATACCATAGTCGATGAAGGGTGAGGCGATGATTTCGAGGAGGGTAGGTCGTTTACTAGGATCTTGAGTGAGAATAGATGTGACGCAATTGCGAGCATCGGAAGAGATGCGTCTCTCGGCCGGAAATTCGTAAACGTTATCGCGAATTCTCCTGGAGAGTAAATTGTAGGTGTGGCGTAGTCGTATTAGTGGAGTACTCACGTGTAGATTTCTTTGACATCTTTCGTTTGGAAAGGTGGACGTCCGATGAGAAGGGTGTATAGAATAACTCCGATGGACCAAGTGTCGACTTCGAAGCTGTGCCCATTTGCTGTGTCAAACAGCACCTCCGGGGCGATGTAGTTAGGAGTTCCACAAATGGTCTTCTTTCTCTCGCCAGGGTTCTCAATAAGCGCAGCAAGACCAAAGTCACCGACTTTGATGTTCATATTAGCGTCCAGGAAAAGATTACCGAGTTTGAGATCGCGGTGAATGACTTGATGGGTATGCATATAGTTGCAAGCACCAATGATCTGTACGAGGAAGAAACGGGCTTCAGGTTCCGTAAACCGGCGGCGGCGACGGAGCAGGTCCATGAGAGAGCCGTTGTGGCAAAGCTCGAGAGTCATGTAGACGTTGTCGTCATCCTCGAAACAGTCGAAGAATCTGACGATATTCGGATGGGAGAGGCTACGGTGGATCTTGATTTCTGCGTATAACTGGGGGGAAGTCAGCGATCGGTATGCTGTGATGACTTCAGACTCACCTTGGTCTTCGCTTTCTTTGTCTTGAGGGATGTCTTGGTGACTACCTTGCAGGCATGACGAGTTCCACGGGCATCCTTGACTTCGTAGACCCGGGCAAAACCACCCTGCACGACGATTTGAGTTTGGACAGTCTAGCTGTGTACGATGAGCTGTACAGACCTCTCCCAAAAATCCGACACGGTGGTACTCCAACACATGATTCTGGTCTGTGATAATCTTTGGCGGCGAAGGTGGTGTTGTCTTGCTGTTCTGTCTCGGCAGGGGAGGATCGGGTGGTGTCGCTTTGACCTTTTCCTGCTGCTTGGGTGATGGTTCTGCTTGGACCTGGTTGATCGCGCTAGTGAAGGGTGGTCTGCGCTGCAGTTGCTGGTTTACTTGTGGTAGTTTAGCGTAGGGAGTGTAGACAGACATTTCGATGGCCTAACACCTCGAAAGTCGATGGCTGATCGCGGTTCACGTTCAACTCAAGTCGAACAAGTTTTCGTGGCTGACCATTCGTTGACCGCGTGCTCGCCAAAGCGTGTTTGTTATGTAATCCATCACGTGCATTCTCAACACCATACCCGGTCACGTGTTTTGTAACCGAAATGAATTAGCCCCTGTCTATGCCATTGTCCCAAGTTTGTCAAGTTTAATTATTGTACGCTTTGGTTCTCTCCCACTCTGCCAAAGCTAGACATGACCCTTCACAAGGTCAACGCACACAATGCTAGAAAACATTAGGAAACCTGTGCTTGTCAAAGCAACCCTAATATTGTTGCCGACCTATTATAAAGCTACGATGTCCAGGTGGCGAGTAACTTGATACTCACCATACCGCCACACCACTCCGAGGAAGGCATCCAGCATCCTCGTCATCCTTCCCACTTTATACCTCTTGATTTGCGTCGCAGAAAATGTCGTCCGCATCATATATCACCGATCTGCGCACCCTGGAACTACCGGCCATCAGAGCCTTCGCGTCGAGGTTCGGATTGAACCAGTAAGTGTGTCGTCATTACCTACGCGCCACAGTCTCACCTCCACCATCTAGCGAACAATGTCTCTACTTCCACGAAATCGTGCAGGTTAGCGCACCAAACCATTACGTCGCGGACGTCACATTCGTCCGCTTACCCGCACCCAAGACAGCAGTCTGGAGACTGCTGAGAGAGTCATCCGGAGCTGCCCCAAAGCTGAGACCTTCGACGGTAATCACCTACCCCGGAGATGCGCAGTCACACCGCGCACAACACAACTTCGAGCAGAAGTACACTTCTCTCCCAACGCCTGAACCAAGCCCGGTCCAGGACATCATCTCCTCGACTCGAAAACCTGCCGAGGAACCCATTATTCCCCCTGCCGCCATACCTTGCGAGTCTTCCATCCCGGACCCCACTCCCAGGGAAGAACCCAAACCCATCATCATCCCCCAACCTGCACTACTACCTGCGGCACTCGCACCACTCCCCGAAATCGCTCTGCCCACATTGCCAGCGCTTACACCCGTCAAACCCAAGGCTGTGGAGGAATGGTGGGTCCTTCTTGGTCCTACGGTACTCGTTTTATACTGACAACGCATCCCTTTCAAGCAAACTGGAGCCCAGCAACGTCGCCACAAGTGTTCTGGAATCGCGCAAATCACCCGTAGACGGCGATGTAGTCATCAAGGAAGCACACCTCTCGCCACCCTCCGTCTTCGGCCAGCCAGATACCATGTCCATTGCGTCAACGGAGGAAGATCGTGGCCAAATGGACTGCACCCCGATTCCAGAGGTGCAAGGCGATTACGACATGGACGCTACGCACGGCAACTCCATCGTTGGAACGAATTTCGGCACCGCTATCTCCTGGAAGCCCAGCCCTTGGAACTCGGTATCCGACTGGCAAATGCAGGACACCCACACGCCACAGGTCGAAACCCACGATGTCACTTTCGCATCGCCACCTCAAAGCTCGTTCTGGCACACTCAGTCTCCGCCACAGGAGCAAGCGCCACAAGCTAACGCCCTGGTCTCCTCTGCGTTCTGTGTATCGGCACCCTCGGTCTTCAGCGCCTTCCCTCCTGTGGAACCACAGGCGCCGGTGGTGGCACCTGTACCGAAACGTTGGGACGCTGCCAGTGGAACGATAACTATTCCCGAATCGAGTCAACCACGAGCACCATCCTCTCCCGACGCGTTCAAAGACAAGAGTTCGTGGCCGAGTTTTAAACCTGTAACCGATCCCCACCACTCGAGTGCCGACGACAACGACGCCAACGACGACGACGACAAAAAAACTCCAGAGCCCCCCCGCGACGCACCGAGAATCACAGCCAACGACATTGAAATCCTCGCGGGACAGATGAAAGACGGACTCGGTCTCTTTGAGCAGCTTCGACGTCACGCCATTCTCGAGATGCGTCAAAGTCCGCCACCTCGAGGCAATCAACCCGAGCAGCACCTTTCACCTGAGGTGTCGAGATCCGACATCCCAGCTATCGTCATCAATTCTGCGGATGAACCATACGATGCCCAGCGGGAACCCTCGGCCTCTGGATCCAACGCCCATGGAATCGTGCAGGACGATCTTCCACCCTTCGAAGAGGTCGTGAGCGAGCCACGCCACAAGGAGACGATCCAACTTCCTTCCATCGCCGTCAACGCTCCATCTCCCCCCGTCATATCCACGAGGGAACTCGAGCCCGAGCTGCCCAATTACAGCTCCCTTGAGCCTGATCATTCGCAACAGGTCCCAACATTCGAACAAGCGGCAACGGGATTCCTCCAGTCTCTTGTTTTCAACGAGGAACCACCTGTACGTGTATGTTCGCCCGCGCTGACAGAACCCATCGACGAAAACGACCAGAAACCCCCTGCCGTCTTCCGCAACGTCGACAACGACGAACCAACCGCACGTGCATGTTCGCCCGCACTAACGGAACCCATCGACGAGAGCGACCAGAAGCCACCAGCCGTCTTTTGCAACGTCGGCGACGACGAGGAACCACCTGCACGTCCATGTTCGCCTGCGCTGACGGAACCTATCGACGAGGAGGACCAGAAACCCCCAGCCGTCTTCTGCAACGTCAACGACCAGGGACCACCCACACGTCCATGTTCGCCCACGCCGACGGAACCCACCGACGAGAACGAACAACAACCCCCTGCTGTCTTCCTCAACGTCGACGACGAGCCATCTGCACTTCCATTCCAACAGGAACCAGTCGAACACATCGATGAAACCGAACTGGACGATCCGAACCTCGTCGACGATCTCGACGATCTCCCACGTAGGTCACGGTTCCAACAGGACGTGGAGCCCCTCGACGAGAACGAGCAACAACCTCCCTCTGTTTCTGTTTCTGACAACAGCACGCAGGGACTCCCAGAAGGCGCTCTCTCACCTCTTGGCGAGCCCCTTCCTATCCCTCCCTTCTCTTCCAAGGCGACACGTCGCGACGATCCAAACCGCCACAAACGTACGACGCGTGGACGAGCTCACGCCACCACTCAGGCCGCCATCAAAGCAGCCGCCCTCCGCGATAACGGCGCGAAGCGTTTTGGCAAGTGGGGTCCTCTTGTTAACAACAAAGCGTTGGCAGCTGCTCAGTCCAGACAACAACCTCGGGAAGCGAACGTCAAGAAGTGGCTGGAAAGACAACACGGGGTAGGGGTTCAGGAGCAGCCCCAGCCGCAAGCACAGGCACAGGTCCAGGATGAGGAGAGACAACGACAGCTGGACCACCAGGAGAAGAGGGCAGCGTTGGCGGCATCGATATCAGGATCCTCTGGGAGACAGGTGAAAGCGCTTCCTCGACGTGCGCGCACTCAACTTGCAGAGATGGGCGTACCGGTGTTGGAGACCTCGAGAGCTGGGTCCTCTATGGCGTCGTTGCTCCGACAAATGGAATCGACCTCGATATCGGATTCGACACCTGCCGCTGCAGGTACGAAAAAACGACGAAACTCGAACGACGAAGGGGATCACGACTCCGATCGCCCCGATCGCCCCGACCGATCAAAACGAGTGAGGTTCAACTCAGACGCCAACGATAACGACGACGGTAGGGGCAAGGGCAAACCCGCTCGAGCGCTTTCCGACCCGGCGAGCCACCAGGCAAAGCGGGCAGCACTAGCAGGAGCGCTATCAGGAGCATCTAGGAGACAAATGAGAACGCTCCCTCGACGTAGGCCCCAACGAATTGCGGAGATGGGAGTACCGGTGTTTGAGGCGTCTGGATCTGAACAGTCGTTGCTCATGAAGGGTCCCTCGCCACCGACATCAATAGCTGTGGATGTGGGAACAAAACGACGACGTGAGCTGGACGACGAAGGTGATCGCGATGCGGATCGTATCGGGCGTTTGGTTTCACCCAAAATATGGACGGGCGACGGCAGCGATCCTAAAGGAAAGGGTCAGGTCGAGGCACCAGCGTCTTCAAGTCCTGAGGTGTATTCCCGGCCTGCCTGGCTACGGGAAACCCCGCCGAGACTGCCGAGGAGGGTGGGTAGGAGCGATCTAAATGATATGGATAGCGGCGAGGGCAGTAGCAGTCAGATGTATTACGAGGTAACGCGGGATTAGAAATGTTTGGATCACTCTCACCGACTGAAACGACAGAAGAGCGTGTCCGAGGTCGACGACGGCGACGACGAGAAAGAGATAGCGGCTGAGGGTGACCACAATAGTGACGACGCCAAAGAAATGGAGGTCGAAGAAGAGAACGAGGATGGGGTCCTTGGCGAGATGGAGATGGAGGCGGACCAGGGCGAAAGCACCCAGGTGAAGCCTAGGCAAATAATCCGCATCTCCAAAGAACGGATAGCAAGAATCCCAGAAGAGAAGGAGAGGGAACGCCTAGAGGACGAGAGAGAACGACGGCAGGAGAGAGCCCGCCTGGAGGGGGAGAGAGAACTTTCGGAGGAAATGAGAGAGGGTATGGAACATGTCGACATACAGCGACAACGCGCGGCGACCGAACGAAAACGCGAGAGGGATGCAAAAAAGCGAATGCGCCGCCATAAAAAGAGTAAGAGGGATAGGAAGGATGCGTCCGAGGATGAGGCTCCAAAGCGGATGGTATCAGACACTGCCCCTGAGCCTGCCTCCAGATCTCAACTTTCGACACTGGCGCAGGGCCTTCATACCCTTGGGGTCGGTAGTCTTGAAAACGCGGCATTCGCATTCGCTAGCTCATCGACAGAACTCCTTGCATCCCTTCGACAGTCGACGGCGGTTTCGAGCGGGCACTCCCTGCGGCCCACTGGCACATCCCAGACCGCCTCCTCCGAATCCCTCATACCCCCCACCTCCGGCGAACACCCCACCAACTTTGACCTCTCATCCCTCTCAAATGCTCTCGGTCAATCCCAGTCTCCATCTTCCATATTTCCTCAGCTTCGCATTCTCGACCCATCCTCCCATCCAATGACGGATTCCCCCCCGTTTACAACCACCTCCATCGACCCATCCTCCTCAGACACGGTCAGACGCAACTCCACTCCCCGTAGCCTGAGCGTCTCCGAGTCCACCCAATTACCACAACCCCCTGCACTTCAGGCTTTCCCCTCCCCTCCCGCTCAGGCTGGCGGTTCCGGTTCTCAATCCCAATCCAACACGCGCAATTTTGACTTTTCGAAACTCTCGGACATTTTAGGTCAGTTCGACAGTGGCTCTCCGCCTCCCAGTTAGGAGCTTGTCGAAGACGCACCTACGTACGAACAAACGGGTTAGGGCCCTAAGGTATGATAACGTGTTCTGTTCTGCCAGTGATCGAGCTTTGCTTTTTCCTTACACAACGTTCTACTTAGGGGAAGCTGGAACGTGCACGTCAAATGCGATAAGCGATAGACGTTCGAACGTGCAACCCACCTTCGTCCGAGTCGATCGATCGTCAGATGATTGTTGAGGGCATGTTAGGCAGTGCTTTCCAGCTGCGCGGTGGCAGTAAGAACTGGGACTGAAACGTCGGCGCCTTGAAGTGATCACGCTATCGGCCCGCTCTCGAGATCGCAGCCACCAAAGTCAAATTCAAGTCCTCAGTCACGATCCTAGTTCCCCAACGCCACTTGATCGCGCTGGCATCTCACTTACTACCATCGGAGGGTCGAGGGTCATCTCGGGTACAGTAGGGTACAGTTTCGGTTTGGGAAGGAGTGACAAGTGGAGTTTTAACCGCCCACTGAGTTGCCACACCATCATCGTAGTGTAGTTTTTCACTCTGATCAACAAAAGTGGAGCCAACGAAGACACGTTCTTTCCAAATCCTCGCTTTGAGGAGGGTTCCGAAAACATGCGTCTGTGCGAAGACCTTGTGTGATGAATTGAAATTGGTGCACCACAACAGTCGTGAAAGCCTGAGTGAAGAGGAAGAGCCCAGTGAACATCGAGATAAACGAATGATAATTAAGTGTGAACTCCACGCTATGGACCTCACATATGTATGTGCTGAGGTCCGTGTCCCATCGGAACGGAACGATATACGTCCAACATCTGGAAAAGCTCGCTGTCACTTGATTTTAGTCCCATGTGCCCCGACACCACTGGGAACCACCACCATAACGAGAAGAGGGGGTGCGTGCAAAGGTGAAATGAATCGCCACCGTCACCGTTCTCGTCCCAATCCAGCGGTAAACAGGACACCTTCACGCTTGTTTACACATTGCCGATAACCCCCCAATCTCTGACCTCATCATACCCCTTTCCACGTTCATGCCCACCCCCATCTATGCTACGTCAGTCCGTCTGACTTGCGGATCGACGTAGCACCTGTCTGCTGAAGCTGGATACTGCTAAAACGTTGCAATTCCTCTGGTCTGATCACGACCTTGGGGCCAAAGCCAACTTTACGCGCAGCACGACGGATGAAGGAAACACGATTCGAGTACATGGGCTCGTGGATCGAAGCAGCGCGAGGCTTGGCACGAGGCTGAGGGGTGGTGATCATGGGAGGCAGCGCTACGATGCTCACCGCATCCCCTTCCCTCTTACGAGTGAGGGAAATCTGGTGGAGATAATCGGCCAATGCACGAGCAGCGTCAGCGCTGTCGTGGCCATTATCGGGAGACGTGAGCGTGATGTTGGAAATGTGCGACACGGCGAGGAGTTCTTGAAGAGATTGAGGAGCTGGATCCAAGCTAAGAAAATGCTCGAGAGAATACACCAGATCTTCTGCGCGAGGTCTCTCATCCATGGACGACCAACAATGCTCGATCAACTCCCAATGCCGGTCTTCGATTGGTCGGGATTCAGGCCGACCAGGTTTTTCTCCCTTGTATAAATGTAACACGACAACCACATCATGTCGGATTTCCGACCATGGGTGTTTGCCCGATAGTACCTGTAGGCACGTAAGTCGTACGTACTAGCCACTCAGGGGGTATTTAATTGCACTTACCAGAAGAGCCAGGTTCCCAAACGAATATATGTCACTTTTTGTAGTATGCTCGACGGGCTCGTCCTCTTTCACTGAAAAATGTTCGGGCGCGGCCCATCGCAACGTCCCAGGCCGCTGCGTGGACATTTGGAGAGAGGCCAGTGCTTCTGGAATCTCTCCCACAACGGAAGCATAGCCAAAGTCGGTTAAACGCGCGACGAAGTCGTGGTCAATGAGGATGTTATTCTGTCCCCGCGGGGCCGCCGCGGCTTATTCAGTCCTCCATACCAAACATTGGGTCAAATTTCGACGTACGCAGGAAAGATCGCCGTGAGCGATTGGAAACGAATGCACTGGACACATTATGTTCAATACCAATATTGCACGTACCAAAGTCAAACCCTCTTACAGTAAACGAGCCCATTGGCGACGTCCAGTAACTAGTACCGCCGGCGCATGCAAGCTCGAGTCAGGAGATCTGTCAAGTGTCCATCGAGTGGGGGGAAAACATACCAATCGAAGCCTGTGACCAACAGTAAGCCGACCGTCTTCATCATACTTTGATAAGAAACTCTGGAGCGTTCCGTTTGACATCCACAATGACACCAAGGACGCGCTTCCCGGGCTTCCACTGGCAAAACTTCCATGTACGACGCCTAAAAACGGTACGATATTGGGATGTTTCAGCCTTCGCCAGATCCCAAGCTCTCGACGGATCATCTTGGAGAACAAAGTCTCAAGGCTCAACCAAACATGAAAACGCTCCGAGTCAGATCAAATTTCAAAACACACCTTGGCAACCTTGACTCCGCCACGCCCATCGGCGGGTTGTTCCAAACTGAAATCAAACCGAAACGTTTTGACTGCCACCTTCATTCAGCCCAGTTGCTGATGAGCAGAGAAAAAAAAGGGGAGGTTACACTGACCTCTCTGACGCCATCATCGCTGTTATACTTGCACTTGTGAACGTCTCCGAACCCTCCTGAGTGAAATTCCCGTGTCTCAGAGGTGACAATATTGCCCGTAAGATCTGGGACGTCATTCGGAGCGTTCAGTCGTTCGGATCTGGGTGGGCTGTGATGAGATCGATCAGCCTCAGGATAAGAACGAGCTTACAACCCAGAATCTGATTCCATGGGTCTTGCCGTCAAGTACACAAAACTAGCATCGAAAGGTGTGAAAACGACCGAGTGGGTTTCCACCAGCCTGAGTGCGTCAGACACGAGTTTGCTCTGAGAATGAATCGTGGCTGTGGCCCCCATCTGGCACGTTCTTACTGCGCTCAAATACCACAGAACATCAACACAAACGAATGATATTATAAATGAATGGAACTGCGAACTCCATGCTATGGACTCCACGTGTGTGCGTATGTGCTAGATGGTAAAACAGAAAGCGATACAGCTATACATTTCGATGTGTGCGAGTGCGGACATGCCAGTGCGTTCTCGTAGTGAAACAACCAACACCAGTTTGATGACGATGACGATGACGACGATGAGTGACGAGTGATGAGCGATAAGCGACGAATGATGAGGGTGACGAAAGACAGACAAAAAAGACAACAGGACAGAGAAAAAGCGAAGGAAAAGAACAACAAAAAAACGAAGACGTCCATGTCCCGTTCCCAATGGAACGGAACGGTATCCGTCATTACCCCAATCATTTCATTCACACGCCTCCAGACGTTCCTCACAAAGCGGACAAGTTTGGCTCCGGTCCAGCCAGGTCTCCAAACATTTTTCATGGAATCTACATCCCGGAGGGGGAAGCACCACCGTCAGCCGTTTCACATCCCAGAATCCATTCACGAACGAAGCCACAACACTCACGCATGTTTACACTTTCCCCCCAAGATCCCCTGATCACCGTTCTTAAACTGTGTTATGCAAATCGAACACCTCTCCACGCTTATCCCCATCAATGATAACTTGAGCTTTACACGACGGTCCCTCGTCACCCTCCGTCTCACGAGCTCGATTCTGCCAACGAGGTAAGATGGGGGTGATGGGTTCGTCGGATCAGCTTCCTCATCGTCGTCGGCATAGGCATGATCGTGGTCGTGGTCATGATCAGGGACAGACGGAGACAGGGATGGGGTTGGGGACAGAGGCGGGGTATTGAGGACGGGGCAAGGTGGAAATGGGGGAGTGGCGGGCCCAAGAAGGTCCGCAATGAGTATCAGCGCCTATGCAAGACGATTCGTTCACGTAGCACGACTTGACATCCCCATGGATCGGAGAAGAACTCACGTCATAATCAGACCCATCAGACATACCCATACTCTGGTCTCCGAGACCGGAAACCAGACCGTTGATATCCGGAACCTCAGAGGTGGGCGTCGACTGCATCGAGGTGTCAAAGTATTCGACGGAACGGTCGGTGGAAGTGGAGAGGGCGAGACTGGTTGTGGAGGCGGAGGCGGAAGCGTAGGCGCTAGTGGTGGGGGTAAGGGGTCCAGGGGGACTAACTGTACCGCTGTCACTACCGTTGTCGTTGTCGTCTTCATCGTCGTTATCGTCGTTGAGTCCTAGGAAATCCATCTTAAGAGGAGTAATGGGGTTCGGAGCGGGTTGAGGGGGAGTGTCAAGGCTATCATCGTCAAGATCGATGAGCAGGCCCTCGGGAATAGGAGGCGTGGATGGCGTAGCAGAGACAATCGCCTTCGGATGAGGAGTGACCTGCTTCACTCCCTTATCCAGAAGCCAAGTTAACGAAGGAGATATGGGAGGAGTCGCCGGAAGTGGTCTTCCAGGGTAATGACGCCGAGGAGATGGGTGGGTGGACGGAGGAGGCAAGCTCTGCGTCATGTCCGGCAATGGGGGAGGTCCCGAGGGGAAAATGGAGCTGTAGGCCGGAGCACTACGCATGCCCAAATCCCTTGAGAGCGATCTGCCCCGCACAAGAGCATGATTCTCGTCCCTCGTATCAGGAGCACGGACGATACGCTCTGTTGCAGATCTGGTAGGCAATGCGCCGTATGGCGGGTTGGACACAATGGGAAGGTCGGGATCATGTTCGAACACGGGGGCTGAAGGAGCCGGCGACGATACCCGAGGGGTTTTCGAAGCATGAGAGGGCTCGCAACCTCTGCTCAGGAGACGGGGAGTCGTCCGAGGCTCAGGGGAATTCTCTCGGTTAGAAAGCGCCTGAAGAGCCGCCGGAACATCCTCACTGGCAATCGTATTCGACGCGAGGGAAATAGTGGAAGTACTGAAGGTAGATGCCGAAGAAACAGAGATAGGGGATACAGGCGCACTGGAAGGGCCCATTTGACTTCCACGACTGGAGGTCGTGTGACGACGAACATGTCGAGAGACAAATGGCGGTGAAGCTGGTCGGTTCACCTCTGGGCCAACGGTTTGTGGAATCTGAACTGTGTTTGCTTTACGCGCACGATCAGCCGGTAGCTTCGTTGGCCCGCTTGTGAATACGTCAGGACCACCTTTCTTCGGTAGTTGTCGCGTCCCAGTTTTTTGAGGGGTCACTGGGGGACTTGGGGGCGGCAAGGAGCCATCTACTGAGGACTCGCCAGAGGCCGTGCGTTCAAGCACCTCCCAGTCCTCGAGGGGCTCACTCGAAGCACGCTCCTTCGACTTGCGATGGAACAACTTCGTCTTCGTACGGTGGAAGTTGCCATGATGAGACGGGGAAAGATTGAGCAAAGAAGGGGTGCTCTTAAAAAAGGGACTGGGGTTTCTGAGTAACGAAATCACAGAGGACGAGGGTTGGGGTGAGTGCGAACGGCCGTTGTTGTGGAAAAATCGCGAGGGAGAGCCAGGGATGCTAGGCATCCGATGGTGCTTCGGGGTGGGCGGGGTCGACAGATCCGAGTTATCCTGGTTACGATCGTCCTCATACTGATCGCGACTCTCGGGGATGCGAAGAGAAAGCTGAGATGCTAGGAAACGAGCCTGTGAGCCAGGGCCACGAGAGACAGTTGGCTGGCTGCAAAGCCTCGCTCGGTGTGGAATAGGAGGCTGGGAAGGCACTGGCCCCCCTGCAGTTCTCATCTTATGCCTGAGGACTCGTTGTTCGAGAGTCATTCCTCGGAGTCGGTCGAGTTCCCACCTCTCGGATGGCTCTAAATCAACAAGCTCGATGCTAGACCGATCCTCTTCGGTGGGATGTTGTAACAACGACAAGGAGGCGGTGTCGATAGAGAACGTATCACTTCTATCAGATCCGGCCGACTGAGGAAGAGGAAGAGCACCGGGCATCGGGAGGGATGCTACGGTGAGCGCAGGTGAGGGTAACGCAGGATGAGGAGGACCATCATGGTGGACAAAGTCCTCGGAAATGAGAGTGGATACTGCCGTCGCCGTTTCGTACGTGGGAGGGGGTGGGTACTCTGAGGGATGGACGATGAGGGAGCGAGCGAGAGTAGGAGATAAGGAGACTGACCTGCTTCATCCCTCACTCTGGAAGACTGTGCGTGTCTGCGGGAGTTTGCACCTCTGAAGTTATAGGAGAGGTTGTACTGTATTTCCTCTTCGTATCTGTCCTCCCTCTTCTTCTTCGATTTAGATTTCCTGGAGCGGGAGGAGGTATCGTGTGGGGAGGGGGGATGGCGGGGATGTTCATGAAGAAGTGCAGCCTGTGTCAGTTCGGGAGCTCTCCTTCCCGAGGCCATCGTTGCACTTCCTAGTAGTTTGAAAAGAGGAGTGCAGATGGGAGACAAGGGTGAAGATGGAGGAGAGAGTAGTGACACGCCTTTACCTGCAGACTTACCGTGCCGACATGCCCTTTTCTTGTTTGGATTGCTTTGGGACACCTCGTTGTTAGTTCACCTACCTCGTTTCTATTTCCCTCCTCGCGGTCATTTCCATTTCCTTGATCATGAGCGGATCCCGTATCGATGTCGTCTCTTCCATGCTCTTGCCTCGAGGAACTTGTCCAAATACTACACTTCCCACGCAACAACCCCTTTGCATCGGTAATGAATTCGAATGTACAAATGTTTGAACCCTGTTTCTCCTAAGTACTAGACGCTCATAAGTACAACACTGTCGAGCAGAACTTCCACCCATCGAATTCCTGCCACCCATCATCGACGTCACCAAAAAAAGTTCTCTGAATCTGTCAAACTCTATCACTTGGCAGCTCCCCTCTATCTTCCAGCCCCACTATACCCACCGTATTGGTCCGTGGCACCCACCAAACCCACCAAATCTCTACTACACCCCCCGGCAAATTCAATCAACCCATCACGGTAATTTGGCTTTTTGACTGACGCGAACGGGCACGCTGTCAACGGGCCTGGTGCGGTGTGGCGTCCCGCCGACCACACAACAAGTAAGTTAGCCACGCCGCCACGACCAACCTATAGGCTGTCAGTGCGGTGGAAAGACGGCAGGGCCCGGTCTGGAAAATTGGGTTGTTCCATGGAATGTCGATCTCGACCTCCATTCGAGACCGTGACCGTGATACGTTACCGTACGTTTCTCCCGGAACTCGTCTGAGATCCAGTAGGACTTTGAGATTGGGGTTCAATTCACCGGGGGTACTTACTTCCAATCTTGTGTATCTCTGACATACGACCCGTGTATGGTGACTTCGTCAGTCTGGTTGGTTCGTCACTTTCATCGAATACATCATTCTGCACGTATTTTTCATTGTCCCCACAGCTACACTTCATCTAACGTATCTTCTAGGGGTTCGCGAGCTCGAACGGACTCAATCGAAGCAGATACGAGTGAGATTCATGAGAACATAGGCCGTCACGAAGTACTACAGTCGTCGCTCTCATAAGGCATACCCCTTGGAAGACTTCTGACGCCTGAACCACTCATAATTTCACCTGGATGTAGCACTACCTTTTAACTATTTATAATTAATAGTTTTGCCTCCAGCAAGCTCCGAAGGAGTGACGACTGTAGTTACAATTTCACTGCTTACTGCCCGAATTAGGACGGTGTTTGATTGATTGTTGCATGAGTGTGGACTGAAACATAATAGTACTCGTCGTCGTTCGTGTCTCATTCAACGGACACCATCAGACACATAAGCAGCTGGGTATATATGATGCAACTAATCGAGCATAACCCTCCCATCCGCGAAGCAGCTCACGAGAAACCGATGTATACGAACACGAAAATCCGACCCTAGATAACGAATGCGCGTTGATGGTCAAGGGAACGTGACAAGTATGTAAACTATACCACTAAACGAAAAAAGCGTTAGCAGAATCATATATGCATAGCAATGCGTTGCGATGAGGAAAGGAGATTATGAAGAGGAACGAGAGACGTGACCAGACAAGCGCATGGCGGATGAAAAATAGTTTAAAAAGTCTAGATTACAAGTGATACTCGATGCTCGATTAAGTTTTCTCGTGAGACTGCAACGCTATGAGGAGAAAGATA
>JBBPJZ010000477.1:0-19325 GCA_038089015.1 Chalciporus aff. trinitensis | reverse complement strand
CGACGAACACGTTAAATTATTCACCCGCGTACATCGTCAACAACGACCAACGCGTCGATGTCAGCTGCAGTCTTGTCCACGCCCCAGCAGTACATATCTGTAACAGGAACCACACGCGGACGCAACATGTCTCCGATATCCCCAAGCTGCCGTGCAGCCCACTACCAGACTCCCCCACGTCTATCTGCTGATTCTGGCTCTGCTCCTTCATACGACTCACCAATGTTGACCCCTTCCCCGCTCAGACGGAGACCTTTCTTTCCCCCGCCCGTAGACGATCCTGAGCAGGATGATATCTTCCTCCAATCTCCTTTCAAGTCTCCTCCCCCAGTGCACCGTCTATACCCTCACCACGTACATAAACAACCTGTACCAATCGACGACGACGAGGGATCTATCTTCCTCTCCCCATCTTCCGCGGACTCTTCCCCGTTTTTCCCGCCCCCCTCATCACAGCCTCTCAGGACCCCAGTCAAAGAGGAATTGCGTTCAAAGACTCGCTCCGTGCTCAAGTCCAGGCCTATCAACTCTCAGTCTGCAAGTGCATCGACCTCATCGGTTGCTCCTGCTGGTCTTGGAACGAAGCGCAAGTCGACGACACAGTCTGGGGGATTCTCGACGCCACTTCGGCAACCAATCTCTACCCCGTTACCTATCTCCGCTGCGAAGGCTAATCCCGCTTCTGGTATCGCATTCCACCGTCTAGCCCCGCTTCCTGCTCCCCGTTTCGGGACTCGGACGCCGCAATCAAAGGCCGAGACAGAGGCTCACCTAAAGCGGCAAGCTGAGACGATGAAAAGACTACGGATACGCGATATGGAAAACTCGGATGAGGATTGGGATGTTATAGAAGACGATGAGTCGGGGTGCGAGCCAGAGGAGCGCAATGGGATGGTAGGGAAGAAGAGATTTGCGAATAAGCTTCCCCTGCTTTCACGACGGTCCAAGCCCCAACTGCGCAGTCCGAGGCAGCCCCCCGTCAACTCCATGCCCATGCCACAGAAGGGCAGTACCCTCGATGAGGTCACCGAGGCAATATCGCCTGGTGGCCACATTCTGAAAAGGCGGGCACGCTCCAGACCCGTCTCCCTTGAACTCCTCGAGAGCGTAAACCAGACTCCCTCTCCCACTGCTTCATCTCAGGTGAGTCACCTATCGTATATGAAACTTTGAAGCACAAATTGACTTTCATTAAACCACAGGCTGCTGCATCAAGTCCCAAGCGCTCAAAGTCTCCACCAGTCGTTGCCTTCCCTTCCATAAACCGAAATCGAAGGTCTGTCATCCACGACGTCCCTGCTTCTGGCCGTGATTCCCCAATGCCTCGGAGACGACTTGCGGGTGGCAATGGGCCCAATCCATTTGCGCAGCCACTTCCATCTGACATCGCGCCTCGCGCGCCAATGAATCGCCTAGCGAGCGGTAGTTCAGCCTCGCTATTTTTTGGTCCATCTATCCCTCAGTCGGCCAACAAGACTCGTTCGCGTACAAACACGGTTGCGTCGAATGTCGCCGCGACGTCGGCTAAGCTTCGCGTGCAACCTACTCTTGTCTCTAATCGACATAGTTACGCAGGCCCCAGCAGTGAAACCATCGCGCCCCTTCCTTGGCGGTCCACTCTCAATATCCCTTCACCAGACTCATCCCCCATCTCCCTACCTCAAGGGAACCATAGCGCGGTAGATGACGAAGATGACATGTTCTTCGAACCCTGCGGTCCGCCTGAAACGTCATTCGTCTTTAGCATCACAGAGGGCACACCTTCCCCTAGATCCAACAAGGGAAAGGAGATGCTTCCATTGAAGTACAAGCCTCGTGATTCAGGCGTTGCGTTCAGTGATGACGAGGACGCACACAACACAGGTGATTCTCTTTCGGCTATGCCACGAACATCGACTTCTGCCAGTTCATTCAACTCTGATATCGGGGATGACCTGATCACGCCAATTCTTCCATGTTCTAATTCGGGCTGGCCGACGGCAGTGATCTTGCATGGCTTTGATGACGGTCTTCGCGTTCATAGAACAAACGATGATACGGTTGACGTAGACGCATTTATCCTTCGGACTCTCGCGGCCGGCGGCAAACCCTCAGCCGAAGAATCAAAGAAGCCTCCTGGTACGCCTGTCAAGAAGCTGAAGAATGCATATCTCGGAGGAAACAGACCCTGGCAAAGCGCTGTTGCTGCGAAGGTTGGGTTCGATTTCGGAGGGTTGGACCTCGGTGCGGGACCCGCCGGCAAAATCAAAACCGGGCCCCGGAAGAGCTTGCCTGCGGCGTTCCCTGCACTCGGTGCGAAGAAGCCGGCGGACCTGCAAGGATCGGACGAAGATGAGGACGAGGAGAACAGCCCGAGTACACGTAAGGAGGCCAGCAAGTACGAGGGTCTTGGGCTTGGACGGCCACCCATGCCGAGTGGACCTGCTGGTCCTGTCGAACGGACACGTTGGCTGATGCGGCGAAGCAGCAGTGGAGCTTTCTCGAGTGGTAGCGAAACCTCTCTCGCGACGCCAACGCGGCGCAGCAAAGGTAATCTCGATCTCATTGGTCAGATCCTCCAACTGGAAAATAACGCGCTCACAATGCAATATTTCAGATTGGCCAGTTCCCCCACGCGTTCCTACGAGTCATTCGCAGGTGCATTCCGAGAAGCCTGGCTCGAGATCATCTTCGAATTCCTCCGCCGTTACGTTGAATTCACCTACCCTTGCACGATGCCAGGTTCCTGGTTCGACGACACAACGACCTGCTGTGTCTCCTCTTCATCAACGTACCGGTTCCGCGGCGAACGAGCAACTGAGTCGCTTCGATAAAGACTTCGTGGAGATCGAGCAGATTGGCAGTGGCGAATTTGGTAAAGTCCTCAAGGTACGCGCAAAGAATGGACCAAAGGACACTGTATGGGCAGTCAAGCGGTCGAAGCCATTTGAAGGGCCCCGTCACCGGTAAGTGTGGATCTTACTGCCTTTCATGTCCGCGCGATTGACCGTTAGTGTTCATAGATTGCGCCTACGCGAAGAGGTCGATATCTTGCAACATCTTTCCCGCGCTGCGGCCGCTACAAATGGTCATCATCCGAATGCCCTCGCATATATCGATAGTTGGGAAGAGGATGAGACGCTGTTCATCCGCACCGAGATTTGTGAGCTGGGAAACTTTGCGCGCTTCCTGTGGGAGTACGGCAAGGCATTTCCCCGACTGGATGAAGCTAGGGTCTGGAAAATATTTGCGGATCTGAGTAACGTGAGTGGAGCACTGCCCCAAATATAGTTTAGCTTGCAGGGTTGGATACTTACCCCGTTGTTTTGATGCAGGGTCTTCGGTTTATTCATGAGTCGGGTGTCATCCACCTTGATCTCAAGCCAGCAAATATCTTCTTGACCCGAGAGGGTCGTTTCAAGATTGGCGACTTTGGTATGGCGTCTTTGTGGCCTAGACCTAGAGGCGGCAGTCCCTTGGGCATCGGTGTGGGAGGCTTTGAACGCGAGGGTGACAAAGTGTACTTGGCACGCGAAGTGCTTCAAGGGTCCTACGGCAAGGCTGCGGATATTTTCAGGTATGTTTTCCAGTGTCGTGACATCCCGTCATTCATCTCACCATATCAACTCCCAGTCTCGGCATGACCATGCTCGAAACGGCAACAAATATTGTTGTGCCTGATCAGTGAGTAAAGACGTCACTTGACACTCGCTTGGAGTGAGCTGACTTTGATTCGTTGCCCTGTCAATTTTCTAGGGGAGAGAGTTGGCATCGCTTGCGACAAGAGGACTTCAGCGAAGTGGACCTGAAGGACAGCCCTGAACTGTTTGCATTAATCAAGAGCATGATGAGGACGGATCCAGCTGACCGCATCGATATCTGGGCGGTTTACTCCCATCCTGCCGTCCAGCGTGCGCGGTTGGCCATGGAACAAACGTATGCCGAGGCCAAGGCTGCTTGCTCTTCCTTATTCGCTGCGTCACCCTTGGCGAGCGTCTCTGGTTCGTTCCTGGAAGAAATCCTTGATTGTCGGACCGCTATCCCGCACGATGATGATGATGTCGCGATGGATCTCAGTCCATGACATCGGAGCTCTTCTTTCCCTTGTACCTTGGATACTCCCACCACGACGTGACACGCTAGAACATCAAAATACGAAAAGGAAGACGACTCATCTGCGATCTTGGATATTGCGGAAACGAAGATCCATCTGTTCTTTCTGCGATTGTATGTTCTTGGGACATTGTTCGCAACTATAACATATTATTTCGGGGACGATATTTTTTTGCTTACACCATTCCTCTGCGAATTCCTCCTTTTCTCTCCGCTGGTCACCCCCCTTCCATTCTCCTCATCGCACACACATGCAACCAGTCCCCATTCAACTTGCATCGGCATCTATGACTCGTCATTCATAACCATTCAACCCGATCCATCGTAAACTATCCGCACACGTACGTACTGCACATGACCCCCTCCCATTTCTATTGAATACTTCTCCGAGGAGCGAGGACTGTTTCCAAGCAAACTGCCTCGATCTTTCTACCTTTTCTTTTCACACTTGTCTTGTTGCATTTTTTCCATGACCAACATTACACGATTTTTGTGGTACTAGGGTTTTGTGTTTCATAAGCCATGATAGGCCTCTCCATCTCCCTCTCATACATATCCATAGCCATTATTATTACACGAAAGTTGCTACTATGTCCGTAATCCTCAACTTTTATGCGTCAATATGCTACGTTTTTTTTTGGCTTGCTCATTGTGCAACATGGTGTGTCCAGCAAGAGTTGAAACCAAACTGCCGGATGTAGACATTGATGCATCACAGCGGTTTAACATCGAACGAAGCGAAGAGGATGTCAACGGTGATCACTCTTGGTCTACCGAAAACGGGCATTGCCTCTCGAAAATCAAAAACGTGCGTACAGGAAAGGCATGTACCTGAAACGTCTTCGAAGAAAGAGGGCGAATGGAAGTGGGACATCGCAGAAAGAAGCCCGCTGATCGATGGAGGGACAAGGGACGGTGATAATGCCGCGGCCGCGGGAATAGGTCTCCGTGGACGGATTCGGACGAACGGACGAACGGATGGACGCACGGCCGGATAAGTGGTGCCTGTTACGAAGGCCCGGTGATGATGTCGTTAGGAGATGAAGATGAAATAAAACATACTATCACATATCTATGACATATGAACAGGTCATCGAATTCGGTAGGGAGAAAACGCGTCGCCAAAGAAGCCCAGGAGAGGTTGATTTTGATTTTAACTCGGCGAGCTCCGATAGAAGCAGCCTCGAAAAGGGATTTGGTGGAGTTCGTATCGCCGCACGTACCGCGAGGATATTCTTGATACTCTCAATCTGGGTCATGTGCGAGGGGGGGAAGGGGGGGTGTTCTTCGAGTTGACGGCGTGCAGACATGGTTTTTGATCTGATGGGATCTCTGTCTCCATGTTCAGGAGAATGTGTCAGGATGGTTTCATAGCAGTTGACACTGTCGGTACGGATGGATCCGTGTTGTGGTGGTCACAAGGACTAGTGAATCAATTCATACGGGCAAAACGAGAGAAGAAGTGGAGAGAAGAAGAAAATTTTGGGTACGAAGGTGTGCCTTGGTTGGTCATCCCGAGCGAGCGCGTAGGAACCGAGATAGTGGTGTGTTCACGAGGGCGTCGCTAATCTGCGAAGTAATCTGGCTCGGTGATTCTCCATTGAAGGCGGGCCCAAGCGGGAAGCACGCCGTGATGCGGGAGGGTGGGATGATAAGAATTTGGGCTGGATTGGGAATGTACAATGGGAGACGCGCCAACCTTTTTTTTTTTTTACTTTCGCTCGGAAGTGAGGGATGGTGCTTGTGTTGCATGTGTTGGTAGAGGAAAGTAATTCCGAGGAGGGGAAACCCAGGACGGAGGGGCTTGGATTGGGTCAGAGGGAGAGGGAGAGGGAGGGCCCATGTCATAATCTTGGATATGGAAGCTCGAGGGGCCGTTGATCGGGTACGCCCAAGATGTGACATTGTTAGATTGAATAGTGGGGTATGACATGTGTAGTGGATCAGAATATTTTTTTCTATCGGTATCGTAAGGAGATCCACAGGGAAAAAGGGAGCGTTCGATCAATGGAACAGAATTAGCACTGCATAAAGAGAAGACTGAACGAGGACTCATTGATGCAAAGTATGGATGTCGTTCTGCTGATCGCTGGGCATGCTGAGGCACGCTGTGCGAACATTCATGGACGGAGAAACGAGGAGGGGAAGATCAGCTCAAAGTTGGACGCGAATTCGAGGACTCATCGTGGATTCACCGATATTCATCTCGTGTTCATTCTCGAGCTTCTCGACGGAAAAAGATTCGCTGGTTCCTCGATCTAAAATATAAAGGACCTGGCTCTGACCGGGATGAGATTTCGTTCCCTCCTTCCGCGAGTCCCGCGTAGTTTCATCGGCGTACGTCCTCGAATAGTTGCCCATTCTCACCGGACCCTGAGGGACCTAGATAGAGCGTCGTCCTTCGCCGACCCGCTCGTCGCTGTCCTGGCAACGATCCATCTGAATCGGGCTCAGTTTTTTTCCCTCTCACTGCCACAGTGGGCGTTTTACACAAAGTTTGTCGTTGTCAACTTTTGGTTGTCAATACATTTTCCTGCGACGGGGCAGATCCTGTCCAATTCGCGTCTTGTCCCGTCCTACCTTACCCAATCCGCGGCCAACTTTCTCTGTGGACAGGGCCTGTCGCGTGAAGTCAGGGTTCACGTTGGACGTCGTGTGTGAATGGCATAGGTCGGTTGTCATTGGCCATCGAATTAACTTAGGGAGGTCGTAAACTTATACTATAATATGGACCCTGGGACAAGCCCTGGGATGTCTGCCAAGCCGCCCACCACCCCACCCTCCTTTCCATCTCAGACCGATTCCCTTCTCTCCCATTCCTTATACCCTGTCCATATTTCCTCCTCCTCCTCCTCACCCACCCAACAAGATCTCGACGTCTACAAAAACGCCAACCGCCACCAGCTAGTCCCCGTCCACCACCAGGAGATGGATCCCAGTGGACCACCCCAGCCAAGGTACCCCACTACTTGCATTCCTTCATTGATGCCCCCCGGAGTCGACCCCACATCTGTCGATTTCAGGACTTTCTTTCCATACATCCCAAACGAAGTAAAACACCGCAAGAGGACGTCGAGACATCAACTCAAGGTCCTCGAAGACGTTTTTCGCAAAGATACCAAACCAAATGCAGTCTTACGCAAAAAACTCGCCGCTGAGCTAGAGATGTCCCCACGCGCGGTTCAGGTGCGTGTTCTCCTCTTTCCTCGAACTCGTGACGCGTGCTGACCCTCCGCGTCACGCCTAGGTTTGGTTTCAAAACAGGTATTTTCGCTCCCATCATTTCCCCTGTTGCCCTAACACTTTTTCAGACGCGCAAAAGACAAGGCACTCCGTAAACGCGCATTAGCAGGTGGAGACCAAGACAAGGGTGCCACCGCGTCAAGTCAAAAACCTCCGTCGCGGGATAACTCACCAGTCGACTCCTCGAACTCGTCAACGCCTACAGAAAAGCCACCACATCATCCAGAACATTGCGCTTCATCAGAGCCACCTATCGAACAGCCTCCCTCGAACCCCGCGCTCAAGATCTCATGCTCCCCTCCGCTCCCACCCGACCCATCTTGGCCGACTTCTTCAGGCACTCTCGTTGAGATCCCACCTCACATTCGACTACCAAGTTGTGATCAGAACGGGCAAGATCTTGACCCATTATACGGCACGCGACGTGGCTCCTTGCCGGCTGTCATGCCTTCTCAACCGCTCACGGGGCCAAACATGACACAACCGCCCACGTATTACACCGACCGACGTAAATCCATGGATGTCAGTTTCTACCGGCTAATGCACCATCCATTTGCTCGGATCGCCAAGGAGAAGAATGAGGCTCTGTATCTACCCAAGTCGCCTCTTTCCCCCGCCGGTGCTACTCAGGCCAATATGGCGCGCACGCCTCCTGGTATGGTATCCGGCATAGGGCCGATCCGGACAAGCAGTCATGCGTATTCACATACCCGACCAACCCTTGCTCACCGCGCATCAGAACCACACGTCTTTGCCGCCGCTCGAACGCCCTTCCCTCCTGTGCCAGAGGGTAGCCCCTTGCAGGCTCCCCCTTCAGCCACCCGCAGATTCTCAGATAATCGCCTGTATGCTCTCACATCTCGCACACTTTCTTCCCCGATCCCTGGCCCTCTTCCCACCCCAGATTTTCAATTTGGTGACCCCTCATCTGTATCACCCTCAAACGCGTCTCCCATCCCTGGCGATGTAGAGTCTCCGTCAGTTGCGTTGCAATCTCCTGATATCTCACAACTACACCGGTGGTCCTTCCCTAGGTCGCGTGAGACGGACCAGGACACAGAGGATTCCGCAAGTTTCAGCGGTTTGTCACGCTTCGGCTCTGTGGTTAGCATCACGGGCAGTGACTCAAGTGCGATATACTCCGACGTCAGCAGTAGCTGTGTTGATCACGTTGGTTATGACGCAAACGCGAGGCGAGGGTCTTGGTTAGTTTTGCACTGTTTTTGCACTTACCGTCATTGCTGACGTACGAACGGTAATAGTGCGTCTGGGAGCTATCTGGAAATGCGCCTTTCTGGGCTAAATGTGAACAACCGTTCAAGCCAAGGCTCCCTCAACGAGGCACACCTGAACGCGGCTGCCGCTCTCGCATACCGAGATAAGCTGGCTCGACACGACCACCCGTCCGAGGTCGTTGGAGGTTACATCTCCCCTGCCTCCACGGCCTCACCTGGAGGAAGCCCGCACGTGCGCCACATCAAAGACACTACCCCATCCGGGCTGCGAAGTGAGACCGTTTATGAGTATAGCGCCGTAAGCTATTTCCCTTTTCCTCGACCCTACTTTGATCCCTGACACATCGCCCCAAGCTCTCGCAGGTCCCAGAAAACGAGATCGCACAAGCTCGTCGTGGAAGTATACAAGTTCAAGAACCCATACCCCATCTTTACGTCCAAAATCATGTCGATGCTCAAGGTCCCTATCCGACACCTCCCTCTGAGTCGGGGCTGTCCCCGGTTCAATCGAATGTACAACAATACCCACACGGCACCAATTTCATTCCCCCAGGTCAATCAAACTTCCCACATCCCAGTGAACCTCCTTTCATCCCTGGATCAGAAGCTGTCCAATCAGGTTCACCATACCCACAAGAGCAATCCGAGCAGTTGCAATACCCACCCGAAGGGACGTTCCAGGGAGGCTCGAACGCCATGGGCATGCCGCACAATATGTCGACATACGCACCCCCTCCAAGTGAATATACCTACGCGGCCGGTCGCTCCCAAGAACAATACGCGTCTTTCAACTGAGCTAGCTTGTCGGGGATAAGGGACGGCAAGGATCCTGTTTCCGGTGCTTATTTATTGCGTCCCTGCGATGCACTGTTCGGCTTGTTCGGGTGAATTGTCTGATGGGTCTCTGCGCTTTACCCTCAATTCTTTATCATTGGTCTATCTCACTCTCTCCGCTTTTCTTGCTCTGCTCATCTTGGTCAATCACCCATCTTCGCCGCATTTATCTTCGCACTGTACTTTTCATCTTTTTCATTGATGCTTAAATGGTCTGACACCGTCCCATTCGTTTTTGGAGGGTGCCTGTGTTTTTTCTTCGTCTTTCATTTCACTCGCTCGTGTCTCTGCTGTGTGCTTTCTTTCCCAAGCTGCTTTGCTGCGAGGCTCGCTATTCTGTGCTATCAGTCCTCGATCTTCACGTTCCTTATCTGCGTCTCAGCTCTCTGTTTATCCATCATATTTCTCTTAGGGCTTCTGCTCCACTCTCATTTTTCTCTCTCACCATCCCTCTCTTCTTGCGCAACATCTCGCCCATACCCTACAATAGCTTTTTTGATCTTTTTCTCTGTGCACGGTGCGGCATCACTAGTCGTTCACTCTTTTCTTTTCGTCGTTTGAAGCTCGATTGAATACTAAGTTCAGAAATTAATCCATTGTCATAATGTGTACCTATCGTAAATGCAACCCTGCTATTATTTTTACGTTCTTTTCGATCGTGTCAATGGATGGAGTGAATGGAAGTTGCTCTGAGATCATTGGACGCCTTTGGCGCCATCGCCCGCCGTTAGCGTGGTTAGTTGAGTGCCTATTCAGTCGTTTGTCTATTCAGTCGTTTATCAGTGGTCACGAGTTAAAGAGACCATTCTATCATTCCGTGTCGGCGGGGAGCCGGAACCGAACACATTCACGAAGAGACAAAAAATAGAGATAAGAGCCCAAACCTGGGTACGCGCCCATCAATCATCCTCCAGGGCGCTGATCTAAACCGCTTTTTAAGTCCCTGCTCATAAAAATACAGTACAGTACAGACAGTTTGACGGAGCAGGCTGTCAACTGTCAAATGATCAACGAACGAATGGATCGGATCAAAGACACCGAAAAGACGTATGAACGTGTCAGACGAGTTACAACGACGTCGCCTCGCTGTTCGCCGGTGGCGGTAAGCGATTGGGATCAAAAAAAAGGATCAACATCTGGGCAAGAAGAGCTGAGGTAAATAATTGATTGCACCCTGGAGACGGGCTCGGCGCGCGTTTAACATCATCAATGGGGTGTCGATGTGACGCCGCCGGGGCCGGAGGAGTGAGGTGTTACGGGTGTTGGTCTCTTCGTGCAACTCTCCTCGAGAGCTGCCATATGGTTATTGGACGAGAAGCCAGAAGGAGAGGGGCTAAAAAAATTCTTACAGCCCAACCCCCCAATGAGCGAAACGCGGTGCAAAACTCACGCAACCGAGTTGAGTCGGCAACTCCCAGAGAATTGAATTCAAGATCACGTTCCATGAAAGATCTGGATCTACAAATAAGGGACTGGGACTACGTACACGCGCGATAAACAAACATACGGTAACTTGTTTCATATCCTTTTTCGACATGTGAATGGTGGGCATGTTTTTGGGATAGGATGTGCAGTTGGATGTGGTGGACCGTGTCTTGGGTGGTGGGAGGGTTCAGATACCCACCCCGCCGGCATGCTACCCGCGACTCTACCGATACTGTCGATGGGATTATGTACATGAATGTGTGGCGAGGCGAAGTGGCGCAAGGCTGCATAATGCCAGAGACTGGGGCTCAGAGCTTCGTTCCGGGGGCTGGAGGAAACGGTGGCGTCATCATTGGGGGATGGAAGACCGGTTGGGGAGGGGGGACTGGCGCAGGAATGGGTACGGGCGCTGATGACGAGCCAGGCTCAGTCATGCGCCCAGTCACCTGGGCGTTCCTATCCATCATGAGACGGTGTAGCTGTTCAGGGTTCGAGAAGAAAAGACAGTAAGCGAGCAAGAAATCGACATGGAATGGAAAGAAAATAGAACCCGTGGATATGAACTTCAAAAAATCCTTTGATGGCATTAAATAGGTTGGGTGAGCAGAGGGACACACCTGAAGACGAATCCCATGGACGGCGTATTTTAGTGAGCCAAGTTCCTCGTTGATACGTATATTCTCGTTCGTGAGCGCGATATCATTACGACGCGCCAGAGAGTCAACAGATGCAGCCACCGCGGCTATGGAGTCTCGAAGGCCGCCGAGGGACCCTTCGAGAGATGTGGTAAGGTTCAAAGGGGCAACGGGTGTGATGGGCAATGCGCGATGTCCAGGGTACGGATGCGCGTCAAGGAGACCTCCTGATACCCGACGGGCTTGCGTGTGGTTATGGTTGAGGTTGTGCGGTTCGTATACGGCATCAGGAGGAGAGGAGAAAAACGAAGCCACAGCATCGTGCTCAGTATCGATGGTATCAAATGGATCAGAGATGGCAGATGCCTGTGCACGATGGACAACGGTCCTGGAAGTCGATGGTCCGGCGAAACCTTGGAGATTGGTGTCATTTGCAACATGACCGAGGCGATTGTCCACACGGCTCGTTCTCTGCACCTCGGACCGATGCCAGGGGCCTAGAATGGTCTTCAGTGACTGCATCTCTTGCTGAATGAGTTGCACGATGCCCTCGAGTGCTTGGACCTTTTGCTTTAGGGCACTATTCTCCGCGGAGAGGGCAGAAACGTGGGCGCAGTTTAAACCGAAGAAGCCCTTGATTGATTCATATGAACACGAGGGAATGTGGAGTGTTGATAAGTCACGACGAGTCCCGCTCCATGAGCAGCCATTGTCGACGTGTGTGCAGGGAACTATGACTTCCGCACACGTCATCGTGTGATCTAGCAAATCGGAACGCAGAAATTCTGATGAGCATGAGTGGCAGGTCGCCGTCTTCGAGGAACATTCTAAATGATGATCCTGTTGTATGAACACTTGTCAGCGATTGAAATGGAAAAGGGACCTAACTCACGCCAAGATCAGTATATTTAATGGAGGCACCGCATCCATCACATTGAGTTGAACGATGCACGCATACGTCTACGTGCTTCCCGCGATCCTTTCTCAAGACCAGCTGACCACAACCCTCTTCAGTGCATGGAACTGTGACAAATTGACATGATTCTTTAATGTGAGATTCCACCAGCTGCCGTTGGCACGTGTGCGAACAACCAGCGGTACGCAGAGGACATTCTACAATGAGTTCGTCCACGAGCTGAAGATGTATTTCTGTCAGAAGAAGCAATGGTGCAGATTCAAAGACGTAATACAGACATGTTTCACGATGGGATTCGCTGGGACGAGATCCTCCATTGACAGCGCAGAGCGATCAATTGGGCAATGGGGTGAATGCCTGACTGCTTCGACGACACAGTCGTGACAGAAGGTGTGCATACATGTCCTTGTGGTTGTTGGGTTCGTGAACGGAGCGCTGAAGAACGTGTGTCAAGACGACATGGTGTGAAACAAGGAGGTCAATGCACGTACTGGCAGATACAGCAAATCTGACCACGAATCAGCTCCGTTGTACGGCTCGAGTGAGAGACACTAAACTCACCAAGTTACTGTTTGGCGGCTCAACATAGGTGAAGGAGGCCATCCTCGTGTCAGAGACTCAAGTTGGTGTACGGTCCGACTCGGACTGCACTAGGTAGGCCTTAAGGAGCTAGACGCGAGTCAATTTCTAATCGTGGCAATCTAACCGTCGGTTAGCCGATTAAACTCGGGGTGAGACAACCGTCGACAGCTTGGAAGTTTTAAGTATCTGACACCTCTAACTATCCACTAGCAGTGAACAGAAATGGTTGCTATTGAAGCTCTGGCAAGTCGAGCATGGTTTCTGATCATATATGGACCGTACTGACGCCTTACATAGTTTTCTCCGCTGTACATGGACAGACAGCAGTAGGACTATTTGGTGGGTGCTGTGCATGATTGGGCACCAGCTGTCTACATCTTCGGCGTCATCAGAAATGTCATGTAGCACTACATGTGCGAAATAAAAGACTTCGCAGGTCAGCCCCTTATGTTCATTTCAGCTGCTAACTCTGTCCATCTCCCAGAATTGAATATGAGCTCTACAGTCGTGAAGGAGCGTGTCCAGATATCTGACCCCATGCCTACTGGCGATGAGGGGGTGGGTCTGGCAAAATCGTCGTCGCCATCACTGATATTAACGAACGTTGTCAATGGAGGAGTTTTCTAGATGCGCGTGGATCCTTTCATCACCCTCCGGTATAGAAGAGTGACGATCGCTAGAGACAACGATCTTCAAGGTTAGGTAAGCTACAAGGCTCAGACTAGTAGAAATGTGGCGAGATGAATTTTCACCTCCACCGGAGTTGCTATATCTTGCCATGCCTCCGTTCCTACCGCTATTTCTACGACGAAAAGGAGAACGGGTATGATAGCGACTGCAACACATGATGAACATATCGCCCAAATCATTCGGCATCGTCTTGTCCCCAAACGTACATCCCTCAGGGCTTGTGAGTCACAGTGGTATCAGGAATCACATCGGCTATAGGTACGAAAGATTAGGAAGACTAACCTCGCATATGGCTGTCACACGGTCATGCAGGCATATGTATCTAGCTTTGGTGTCATTGTCGAGCTCGACGGCCACCAGTACCAAGGCTAGTGCTTCAAACCGAGGAATGAACCTCGGTCCAAGAAGTTAAAAAAAAGGTGCCTACCGACGACCTTGTTACGGTGGATAATAGGTATTCAAGCAATCACACCGAGACTCTGATGCACACATCAACTCGGAACCGTGGGGATGATTTCCTTGTCAGTCATATTTTTATGGTTTGCTATGTATATGCATCATTGGAGGTTTATGTACATGCCTGTATGTGCGGCAAAAAGAAAAAGTTTTATAGGCTAGTCCTTAACACTGCTCCCAGTCATTGACCCTGTCCATCCACCAGAACTGATGGTCAGCTCCACAGTTGTGAGGAAGCGCGTCCAGACGCTCGAGTCTGTGCCCGCAGGCGATGCGGGGACAGGACGGGTAAAGTCATCGTCATCGTCACCACCATCAGCAACCGGCGTCGAAAATGAAGGTACTTCGGGGATACGTGTGGGTTCTTTCATCACCCTTCTATAGAGAAGAGTGACGATCACCAGGAGATTGCATACAACCAGCGAGACGGTGATCTTCAGCCACGTCAGAAAATCCCGGAGTGAAGGAACAATGGCAATTCTTACCTCTACTACGGTGGCGATACCTTGATACGGCGCCATGCTAGCTGCTATCTCGGCAACTGAATGGAGAACAGAGATCACTGCAACCGCACCACTTGACGAAAATATCGCCATGATCATCCTCCGCTGGTTTGCCTGCAAACGCACGCTCCACAGGACTCGCAATGGCAGTACAACCGCGATCGCGTCAGAAATTACATCGGCTGTAGAGAGGGAAGGTTAGGAGCATTGACGACCGCCGACATCAATACGCACCTGTAACCTCAAATATCGCCATTGCGCGATTGGGTATACAGAGATATGCTGCCGGGTCACCATCATCCTGGAATTGCTCATAAACCGATACGCAAAAGGAGGTTTTTTGCACCGCGAGACCAATGTATAGTGCGACGAAGAACCATCCAGAGGCCAGGATAAGCGTGCGAAGTCTTCCGGGTTGAACGACACGGGCGATCGACGCGAGCAGGCTCAATCGGACCGACCTGTCGCGTCAGTATCGACGGTAGATAAAGCACAGGCCATCGGTCAGTCAACTTGTGTTATCAGTTTAAACGACAGACCCACCAGATTATCCCTGGCCAGGCGTACAAATATATCCACCCGGATACAAATATGACATCTACATCTGCAAAGAGGAAGTGTGGGTATACTTTTTTGGTACGAGATCCAAATTCAGAGCACTCACTGTTCACATCTTCATGTGTATACATGGTTATGAGACACAGAACTCCGCAGACGAATGCGACCTAGGATGATGAGTGGCATTAGTGTTTTACACACTCTGCGGTTGGTTGGTGATCCCGCGAGCTGTACGGATACTTACAGAAGCCCAGGCATCCTCCCACCAGAAACGGCCGATTCGTATGCGAAAGATCACACGGAAAAGCGTGAGCAGCAGTGCAAGGCCTTGAAAGCAGGTAAGAATAACTACAAGAACACATACGATCAGTTGAGAACACATCATCATAAAGGCACGTACGTACCATCTGCAAGTGGGAGAGCCATGATGGGAAGCGCTGCCAAACGTTTGAAGCAGAGACCACGAGTTGTAAAGACAAGGAAGAGAACAAACTGGCGTTGGAAGACCACACGCGTTTTTCACGCAACCCAGAGGGCATGTTTCTTACATCACACTCGAATCAGGGTCACTGTGTTCTGAGTTTTGGGAGCCAATGACAGCTAGTGTTTTTTGAGACACAGGGTTCTGCATGTGATCAAACTTAGCGTCATCTTCAGGTAAAGGAGCATCCTGGGAGGGTGGGATTAATCCTTGATCATGAGAACTTTGAATTCAAGTCGATGTACGTCTGCCGTAGATCGTCTAATCTGTAAAGCTACCACCGCAAGGCACATGGAATGATGTACCTTCCTCTTATGAAACCCCGGGGGGTTCCTTGAGTCAGCAGGCGGGGTCGGAGAGTCGAGGCAAAGTTTATCAACCGTCGGAGAAGGCTGATATGGGTACCATCATAAGCGGGGTGACAGCATAGCGGGGGAACTCATTGCTGCACTTACATACACTTTGGCCTATCGCAGAGTGTTCCCGGGAACGCCAGATACCGGCCCGGACCTGTCTCGTTATGACACTTTGTCTATCTTTTCAAGGTGGGGAAGCTTTTGTGAAAAAATTATTTGCTCTGTGTCGAGCACAGAAAGGTCCGCGGGATCCTTTAAGCATCATGACACGGCAGGCAAGAAGTTGTAGGGCCAAGTGGGCGTGGAAGCACCCAGGAATCGCCCAGCGCTCGTCGCAAGCAAAGTCATTACCTATTAGCTGAAGGTGAAACACGCTCATTCGTGTGAGAAAGTGCGAGACTTCGGAGAGGTACTACAGTAAGTTGGATTTGAGTTCTGATTCGCCTCAAACTTAAGACTTCACATCAGCCAGCGAGCCAATTAGGCCCTGGAAAGCCTTGAGCGTCTTGAACATTGAAAATGACACTTACACTAGTACTGTTACCAAGGTCCTGCCATCTCGGTATTCATTCCACCCTGGTGTCTGTGCTCGTAAAATCCCAGACCAAACAACGCCCAAGAACTTGTGTCAATTTGGATTGGCTCATCTCCCGTCGGTCATCCCAAGATTTGAATGAGCCAGCTAGAGGGAAAGCTCCGACCTTCCCAAACGTTGAAGATAACACTTACAATATGTCCGCTCTAAACCCGAACTTTCACCAACACACCCAAGTATTCAATCCACCCTGGCGATAGACTCCCAGGAACCTGCGCATGACCGGCATATCAGAGTCATTTCACCTCAGTCATCGTCCAAAGTTCGGCGGTGAACCCAGCAAAGAATTATATTCGATAACCACCCACGAGCTTTTCCAAAGCAGCACCTGCCGCGATCTGAAATTCATCCGTCCCACTACTCATCATCTTCCCTCCCTTCTTCGTCATCCGACCCTGTGCACGAACGACCTCTGTCATTCGTCTCTCTGCATCACCTGTACGTTCTGACACGTCTAGATCGCGGTTGCGAGCGTGAGGTTTTTGGCTACTCGAACCAGAGGTGTGCGTTGGCCCGGGTTTGTTGGGTTTAGACTTGGACTTGGATTTGGAGGTGGAGGACTTGTCTTTCTTGCCTGTGTTGGTGATCGCTTTTGGTGCATCTCGAAGAGCAAAGGATTTCGCGAGATGTCCAATATGTAAATGACGGACGTGGAACATTTTTTTTTCGTTGCTTGGATGGGTAGAATAGGCCCTCATATGAGAGAGGAACGCTTTCCGCGCAAGCTCTGCGTGCTACACAATAGTTGTGAGACCATGAAGGGGAAACGGATCCGAGAAAAAAAAAGGTAATAAAGTGGAACCACCTACCTCTTTCTTCCTTAACACCCACCGCTCAAACGAAAGTTGTACATCCGTCGCACGAGCCTCGTACTCAGACCCTTTGCCTCCAAACCCCTTGCTCAACACGTTCTCGACGCTATTCCCCTCAAGCGAAACGTTTGCCTTTGAATCCGACTTGTTCGTCAGATCGCCTGCCATCTTTCCCTCTACCCACTTTACCCACTCCGATTCGCTCGGAGCGACGATGCTCCAGGCTTCTCCTCCTTTACCTGCACGAGCAGTCCGTCCAACTCGGTGTACGTACTCGGTTGCGCCACCTTCGGTAGGGAGGTCATATTGGATAACAGCACGCACGAGGGGTAAATCAAGACCACGGGAGGCGACAGAGGTACAAAGAAGAATGGAGGAGGACGCTGCGGGTTGTTTACCCTTACTAGACGTCGTAGAAGAGAAACCACGTAGGGATGCAAGACGGGTTGGGGTGGGAAGAGATCCGTGAAGGCGGTATATGAGGGTATCAGGAAGTAGGGGAGATGTTACTGATACTGTTTCGCCACTCTTGAGATCCTGATCGTCTTCCCCTGAGGCATCTTCATCAGCGTCTGATTTTTCAGCGGCGCCTCCTGGCTCGGAACCATCGTCTTCCATCTTTGTGCCACCGAGGAGGTGCCAGTGGAAATCCACGGAGTCGGTGCAGCTCAGGAAAACGATGATTTTCGAGCCTTTCTTTGCTTGATTTTGTGCGAGAATAGATCGTAGAAGAGCGACGAGAGCGACGAGGCGCAGTTTTAGGGGAACGATTACATACTTTTGAGAAAGCTGTGATGGGGGTGTGAAGTTTTCCGATGACGTAGCCGGTGCAGAACCGTCAGGTTTATGCGATGGGTTAGAAAGCTGCTCCTTCTCAGTGTCGAACGCTTTGATCATGATCGGGTTCACCAACGCCGTCCCTGCTAGCTTTTGAACGTCCTCCCGGATAGTTGCCGAACAAAGTATAGTCCGTCGCGTGCGGTCCCAATCCCAACCTCCAACTTCCAAGCTTTTACCCTCCTTCACGGCCTGGACTGCCAATTTTCGGCGACCATCGAGTCCCTGTATGATACCCTTGATCGTCTCCTCAAACCCAAGTTCCATGAGTCGATCGGCTTCGTCAAGGACCAACCACCTGCATTTTCCAACGTTCAACGACGACGTGTTCTGCAAGTGATCAAGCAGTCGACCGGGTGTCGACACGAGTATCGGAACACCTTTCCTTAAGCGCGCTTTTTCGTGTGCTCGAGTCGCGCCACCGGAGAGCAACCCTGATACGAGCCAACGAGTATATCGAGTCGAATCATCAGCATCCTCGGATTCGCCCTCGGGTCGGAGTTTGAGCGTGAGCAGGGACTCGAGGACGTCTGAGATTTGTTTTGCGAGTTCGCGAGTGGGAGCGATGATGACAGCAAGAGTACCAATAGAGCGGTCGATGTAAGAGTGTGTGCTTAGGGGAAGGAGGTCGTGGATGATGGGAAGAAGGAACGAAAGTGTCTTTCCCGATCCAGTTTGGGATTGTATGAACACATCTCGTTGTTTCATATCTTCCGTGGGAGGGTTGGTAAACACGGGAAGAGCAGCTCGTTGGATAGACGTTGGTTTCGTTACCCCTAGCTTTGATTCTAAATGAGCGACAAGCAATGGATGGAGACCGAGTTCTGAAAATCCAGATGAAGAAGTGAGAGGTGCGTTACTGGGCTTGGAGGGTGCATTTGGAGCAGATTTTTGGACTGGGGCGTCGATTTTGGGGTTGTACGAGAACAAGGATGATATGATTTGAGTTGGAAGTTTTGATGGACCAGCGGGTCGGCTGGTTGAGGGTATAGAGTCTCGACCCTCGGGTTTGTCTTGCCGAGGCCGCTTTGCTGGCCGGGGAGAGTCATCGTCATCGTCATCACCATTGGAGTCA
>JBBPJZ010000476.1:0-19330 GCA_038089015.1 Chalciporus aff. trinitensis | reverse complement strand
TTGTCGTCGTCGTCGTCGACAGTCGACCTCGTCTGGACATCTCTTCCCTTTTTCGACTTTCTTTTTTTTCGTTTACCATAAATGACCACTATTTGTAATAATTTATATTATTAATACCGAATAAAATATATTAATTTACCCTCTCCTTCGGTGCACTGACGATGTCCCAGACGGAGGAGTGGGACGTGTTACAGGCAAGTTTCTCTGTATCTAATATACTTCAATCTGACCTAGATACAGTCGATACACCCCTCTATCTGCATTGCGAACGACAATTCTCTTCTCACCCTCCTCGTCCCCGTCGAACTTGGCAATGACAGACAGGTTCTCATCCTCCCTGTCCCACATGACGATTACCACTCACTCACTGCTATACCCTCCATCACCCCTTCTCAATCCGCATCCTTATCCACTCTTCCACCACTTCACCTGCGCATAATACTTCCCACCTTCTACCCTTCTCAAGAACCCCCTGTGATTCAATCCCTCCAAGCAACCTCTGCATGGATTCCGCCAGCTTTTCTCTCCCTCATGAAGGATCGTATGGTTGCAATGTGGTCTCCAGACGACTCTGGTGTCTTGTATACTTGGGTGGAATGGATACGGACTGGTGACTTCTTGGCCGATCTGGGACTTCTTACTGATGATATGCACTCAATCCAGTACGTCATTCCTCGATCCGTTCGTTGTTTGCTCACTTCGTCCCTCTTCCCAATTCGTTCTCCAGAATACCACATCCTTTCCCTCAGCTACTCCTTCCCCCTCTCCTTGCACACGCCTCCTCATCTAAAACAGACGAATTCGCACATACATCCTATCAGTGCGCAATATGTCTTTCGGAACGCAAGGGTGTATACTGCCTCGCTCTCTCGTGTGGCCACGTTTTTTGTAGATCCTGTCTGGTCGACATGTGGGGGCTTCATGTCAAGGAAGGCCAAGTCTCTCATGTGGGCTGTCCTAACCCCGATTGTGGGAAAGGCGATACAAAGCAGTCAGACGGCCTGCGGGAGGCCACCGAGGAGGAAGTCAGAGCGGTTCTCTCAGAACAAGAACTCAGTAGATGGAAGTGGCTCCGCAGGAAGCGTGATCTCGAGCATGACCCCACCATGATACATTGTCCGATGGAATTTTGTCAGGAACCCATTCCGAAACCCAAATCTGACGAACCAAAGATAGGTGACGCTGAAGAGGATGATTCTGGATGGGCACGTCTTCGCACCTGTCATTCATGCAATTACTCCTTTTGTGCTTTCTGCAGACGCACCTGGTATGCAGATGTCTAACTCCGACTGTATCCAATTGTTCTCAACCGTTTCAGGCACGGACCACACACGCCATGTCCACTTCCTCTTACTTCGAAATTTATCATGGATTATCTCTCAGCTCCTCTCGACTCCGCCGAACGTCATGCCATAGAACGCCGATACGGTCGCACCAACGTTCGCAAGCTCGTTAAACAACACGAAGAAGAACAGGAAAACAGGAAGTGGATGGATTCCAGCACAATGACCTGCCCAGGATGCCGAGTCCGAGTTGAGAAATCCCAGGGGTGTAACCATGTACGCACCATTTTATCTCATATTCTGGCGTGATTTCTTCTCTACTCACCGCACATTACATCCCATCCGCATCTGCATTCCACCGCTAACCATACAGATGACCTGTGCTAAATGCGGCGTTCACTTTTGCTATCGCTGTGGATCAAAGATCTCTGCGGCAAATCCGTATCAGCATTTTTCGGCCCCCCACACTCCCTGTTTCTCAAAACTATTTGACTTCGTACCGAGTGTGGAAGATGAGTGGCAGCCCGTAGAAGGGTTTGAATTCATTTGACTGAACATAGCAAGCATTGCCAGTCAATGGTGATTTGATTCCATGGTAATCTAATTCAGGATGCAATTGCCCTGAACTACATAGACAGATCTTCATATGTCTCAGGACATTATCACCCCTCTTTGTGTATCTCCACATGTTGACTTGGACCTACTTAGAAGGCTTGTCAATGAAAAGTATTCACTGATCATGATGTTGAGTGGTTGCCCTGGGATGTAATGAATTGTATTGCAAGATATAATAGTCAGACATATTGAACTTCCTAAGGTAGGCATTGCACGGATTTGATGAACCTCACAAGCCTAATAATAAGTGTAATATTTGATGCAAAGCAACAAGCTAGGGAGAAGGTGTGACAATGTTACATGTGACTTCGAACTTTCCAGCTTCAAGCAAGGTCTATCTGTCGAGGGATAACATGCATATACTCGTATAGCGTTCCAGTACGACAAAACCACATCTGACGTGCTAGGCTTGGTCCCCAGACACGATGCCAGACACTCATCAGAGTCAATCGGTCGACAATACGCGCTCTATCCACGCTCTCGTGCGCCTTCTTAAATCGCCAGACGACCCACCGTCTCCAGGACCTTTCAAAATTGAGATAGCCTCCCAGGCATGGTCAAATCCGTCGTTTCGTGCTACGAGCAAGGGTGAAGTGATCGGGGAGTGGACGCTCGCACAACTTGGGCAAGCGGGGAAGTCGAGGAAGGAAAAGGGAGTAAATTCCGCCTTTGATCCCATTTCAGACCCAAGATATTGGACCTTGCTTGCCAGCACGCTCGCTTCCCCCCCGCAGACAGTTACACGGCCCGTCAAGACATGGCTCCTCCCTCATCTAAATCGTTGCCCGCTTGATCTAATTGTCACTGGACTACTCGGTCTTCGCTCTTCGGAAGTGCTTGTTGCAGCTCGGACTGCCCTCACGGTTCTTTGGCCGTTGGCGGATAGGAAAATGACCACTGAGACGCTTGAAGCCTGTCTTGGTGCCGTTTTCAATGTTTGCACCAAGCGAGAAAGCGTGGATGAAGACTTAGCGTGGATTTGTTCGACCGTTATTGGATCGTACAGGTACGCGCTAAGTAATGCGGGGAATAAGAAAAAAGCGGGTGTTTCATTGTTCGATCCCATTATTACTGATCTCCTTACTATCGTATAGCTGTACAACATATTCCTGACAAATCGCCTATCACCCTGGCTTCATGCTGTCTGCAATGGCCTCCATGTTTGTCCCTCACATGCAAAACTGCTCCAGGACAATCTTTATGCTGCAGGGATCGACACCCTTTTCTCTCTCGATGCCCTTAAACAACCACTCGATACATTCTTCGATGCCATGTCTTCATCTCCGTCGATTGCCTCCTCGTCGTTTTTGCTCGTTCTTCCGAAGCTCCTCGCCTCCTTCTTAAGTGCGACTCACAAATACAGGTCTATACTCTTGCCCACTTCTAAAAACGCCCTCAGCGGAAAGGAAGAATTGAGGAAAAGAGGGATGGATTTTGTTAGGAGGTGCTGGTCCTTAATTTGGGGTCCTACAACAGGGTCTGCGAAGGAGGTCGAAGCTGACATGTTAAAGTCCGTCATTGGTATCCTTGAGATTGTGGAGAAGGAACGACTCTTTATTGCCCGCTCTACCGTCGGCACCAATCAGGACGCGACCGAGGGTGCTCAGGATGGGGCTGTGACGTTGAGGGATGCGAGAGAACTGGCCGTTGATATATTGGAAACTATACATACGTCTACTGCAAGTAAGTCAACCAGATGCTCGACTTTCCGTATTTATGTTGACATGAACAGATGATCGAGCCGATTTGGCCGCCCTTTCCATACAACTTTTGGATGTCCTCGTCCGAATTGAATACGACCTTGTTGGAGGTGTTTTAGAGAGGCTACTAACTGCCCTGATTAATGTGAGTCGCTCGTGCACCCTTTTCTGTCACCCTCACCCTTTTGTTTGTCGACCCTTTAGATACCCTCCCCACTCCTTTCCTCTACTAAAGAACCAGCATCGGGCTTGCTTGCGCACATTCTCGAGTATCACACAAAGACACGCACGGTACACACATACGCATTGGTACTTCTCGGTGCTGCAGCAGCGAGCTCTACACCTCTAGCGCCTTCGACCTCATTTTCACCCCGGATTGGTACTTTCCCGCTTGCATTTCACCTCGCTGTCTTCGCCCATGCCCTCCGCACATACCTGACACCCAGCCAAACACTGACTTTGGGGCCTGCCGTGCTTCACGCAGTCGAACGTGCTCTTAAAGCATATAAGGATGTGCAGGAGAACTTGGAGAGGAGTAGCAAAAGACGCAAGGTCGACGGAGCCTCGGCTGCGAAACAGGAAGAGACATTGGTGCTTGCGTTAGCTCGAGCGTTCTCTTTCACAGGGCGCATTGCGGGCGTCATTCTCTCCAATTTGCCCCCGATCGCCTATCTGGCAGATGGGGAGTTTTCGTTAGGCCCTGTATGGGTTGATGTGGGAAAGCTGGGATGGGACATCGTATGGAGCTGTTTGAGGGACCAGGGAGAAGAAACCTTGACGCCTCAAGGTAAAGAAGATAGAAAACGAAAGCATACCAACTACAAGGACGCTCTCCATTCAATTTTACACCTCGTGGCGGCTGCTGCCCTCAAACTTTTATACGACATCCGTGCCCGGATATCTTCTCCACTGGGGGATCGTGACCGTCTCAAAGACACAGATCTCGAAATACTATTGAACGTTGTAAGAGATAAGGCCACGGAACCAGAACTGGTGGTTGACATTGTACGTCGAGCCGTCCACCTTTATCCGCACTTCGGGTAACCTATGATTCCGACTAGGCTCGTACACTCTTCTGGCAAGTATGGTATGCACAAGGCCGTGGGCACCGAGCAGACGCGCACACCCAGTCGATCCTGACCACCACGTTTCAAATCCTTGCTGATCACTTCTCTGCCAGCGCACGATGGGACGGTTTATCAGCATCGGTTACTCCCGATAACTTGGGTCTCGCGCTTTTGTACGTCTTGATGGAGAGGTGGATTGATACTCTTGAGTGAGCCCGTGCTTCCTTAAAGATGACAGATGGAAGTGTGGGGGATGCTTACTTTGCTGGTTTTGCATAGTGCGCTAGGTTCCACTGAGAACCTGGAGAAACTCGTTTTGTTGCTACTTCTCATCCCGCTTGACATCTCCGATGAATTCTCTCAGAAAGACAACGGGGAGTCCCAGCTCCAAAATGACCACCCCATCGTCACACCACGCAGCATTCTTCTTGGTACCATCCGGAATGCACAGTTCTGGGAACTACATAACATACGAAGTGCGCCTTCTTGCCGAGTACCTTCACGCGATCTAAGCCCAGTTAATAGCGGCGTTCTTGTCATCTTTAATGACTTTGACTTCTCCACTCTCCTCTTACCCTTTTCCGGCCTCCGAGTCGGGGGTCCCCCCATTCGTTGACAATAGATCCCAAGCCGAGCTCGCTAGTGCGATTGATACTTACAGAATCCTTCATTATGTTCCGGGGGAATACCTTACTCGCCCCGTTCGTGCTGAGTTGGTCAAAAGAGCGATTGCTGCCGACGTCTGCATTTGCGCCATTTTGCAGAGCATGGACGAACAAAGAAGCACGAGCGGGAAGAAGGAAAAGGGTAAGGACAAGTTAAAGTCACGGAGGAAATCCTATCCCGAAAGTTCGGACGACATTGCTCCAGTGGAGGCGGAGAGATGGAGTCGCCAACTGACGTTCGTTCGGATCTTCTTGCAACGCATGTGCACACTGAACTCCACTGTGAGTCTGTTCATTTGTAATCTCGCTCGTTGTCCTCAGCAAGCTCTTGTGTCAAGATCTCCTGGACCTTTACCAAGCATTTACTTCACCCGCCACTGACCTTGTCCTCGCCGTCTGAAGCACTCAAGAGTGTCACTCTCGATTTGATTCAGTCCCACCTTGTGTGCGTCTCAATTCTTCCGCTCTAGACGCATTCATTGACTAGGGTCTATGTATTTCAGTGCCTTCCTCCACTCGCGAGAGTCGGATGCGGCAACATCTGCGTCCCATGTGATAGCCACGGTGGTAGCCGCTAGACCATTTTCTCAGCCCGACTCTCAGGAGATATGGCCGCACACCCTCGTCCAATCAAGTGTTCTCAAGCTTGTCGATTATTTAAGGGCAACTTTCCCCCCAACCAGGTATGCCTTCGTATTGGTTTATTATCTGGATAATACGGATTTCTCTACAGTCTGTCAGATCCGGTCCTGCAGGCCTTGAGGAACCTTCACAACGCTCTGATTTCCGCGCTCGTGCCGCGAGCGAGCGACCTTTTGGAAAGGAATATCGTAGTGGTCGAAGACTTTCCTTCGGCGGGGAGGATCCATGCGTGGTCTCGTATGCTAGTACTCTCGCAGTGGTTAGGAATTGACTGTACGTATGTTGGGCCATGTTACCTTGGCACTGCTAGCTCACCATGTCACAGCTCAAGCTACCAAGATTCCATTAGGGCCGAAACTGGCTGTGGCAACGTTGCGCAAGGATAGACCCACTGGAATAGACTCTGAGCTTCGCTCTGCTATCTTTGCCCTTCTTCTCGAGGAACTTTGGTGCACGCCTGACATTTCCCATCACGTCTACCTTGATCTCTTGGTGATTTTTTATGCGGTCAATGGCGGCGACCAGGGTTCTGAAGGTGTGTCCACCTTTCCAATGGAGTATCCTGTGTGCTTACTCTACGTCATAAGTGGAACGCCTTCTTGATGCTCACGTTGCACAAGCTCTGAAGAAGTTATCCGTGGGCGACTTTTCCCGATTGCTCGATGTCTTGGGAGAAACTATTGGGGGAGGTGGGCTCCGAGAAGGTCGACGCGAACGACTTCTGCATCTCGCTGTTGTCTTGCTGCATGATGCCCCTCAAGGTCAGTTAGGATCAACTGACAATCTTAACACTTTACTCATAAGCACACGTCGCAGGCACGCTCAAAGTCGTCCAAAACTTCGCAGCCCAATGCTTTAACCTATTTACTGGTCGAGAAGAGTTTTACCGTGGTTCATCGTATCTTAAAATTCATTATCTCGAGTTTATGGCCAAGCATTGCTCGGATCGGGTCAGAGGTTCTGCCAATTCTCCTCGACTGTTGCTGATATTGTCACAGCCCGCGGCCCTTCGCTCGGTTGATCTGGGCAGTATATGGTCGCTCCTCCACAAAATACTATCAGGCTCTTCGGAGCACGACGCCACAACGTCGTTCGTCATTTTCCATCACATCACCACAATCATCAGTGCCCTCATTCGATTGCGCCGTGACATCATTGTACACACACTCCCCCATCTCGGCCTCGTCCTTCGCCAACTGATGATGTTAACCCGAAGAATCCGTCCCCAGCTCGGTGCAAAACAGACCAGAATCGTCACAGATACATTTCCGTCATGGATATCTTCCTCTCAACCCCTATCCATTGAGGAAGGACGGGCACTTGCCCGCCTCCTCACCTCGCTCACCACCAAAACTGTCCCGAGAACGTATATGCATACGTCTACTGAGACCCAAAAGGCGGAATCGCTCGCCAAGCCGTTTTCAAAGCACGCCCAATACGTCCTCGTTGCGTACATCGACGCGTTCAACGATCAACTGTGTGTCATGAGTGCCGAGATGAGGAAGGAACTAGAGCCTGGGTTGTTTGCGCTGTGTGAGATTGTGGGGGAACACAGTCGGGATGCTTTGATGGTGTCCACGTTGGATTCAGGCGGAAAGACGATCATGAAGGCGCTCTGGCAAGAGTATGAAAAGCAGCGATATGTTGGGAAAGGCTGATTATGGCGAGGACTTTGGGTGCCGTTCTGTCCCGTTTGTCAACGCACCGTGTATCGCCGAGCCATACACGTTCTATCGAACGTCTGCCCTCGATCGACTAGACACTATAGCAAAATAATTCACTTTGGCAACAATACAAGCATACCTCTCTATCCGTATGTCTACACACGATTTACTTCGGCTTCATACCCCGGGTAGATTCGGTGATTGAAAGAACAATCTCCGTCTATCTAGATTTCGGATCGAAACGGGAGCATCTAGGTTGGTTTCGTAGCCTTGACGTATACATCCGCGAAGGGGTTCCGCTTCTTCGCTGGTGCCTTGTCAGGTGTCCAGCCAGCCTTTGCTTTCTCTTCTTTAAGCGTCCTCATGAGATCCAAGAAATCTTCGACCGCCTCGGGCGAGCTCTGAATGTGGAGCACGACACGCGACCCGTTGATCTTGATGGGTTTCTCTAGCGCAGCCGCACGCTCGACGACTTCCCAGTACTCCACACCAATCGTAGATGGGTCATAAAACAGCTAGTAGTCGCGAATCGTCAGAGCAGTCGAAAAGGATGAAGTGGGGGACCTACAATGCAGGTTTCAGCAGGACTCAAGATCCCGACCCCAATGTCTTGCAGACCCTGCTCCATGCGCTTAGCGAGCGCGTGAACACGAGGAAGCAAGGGGAAGTTATATGTGAGTGCGTAGGCAGCACAGCCGACCAAGTAACCTGTCTGGCGCATCCCTCCACCGAAGAGCTTTCTGAACCACCGTGCCTTGGTGATAAAGGCCTGGGTACCAACCAAACACGTTCCGATGGGTGCACCTTGAGGAGGATATCATTGAGTATCACAGGAAAGATGAAAGAGAACGCTGAGGTATCTCACCGAGACCCTTGGAGAGACACAGGCTGACCGAATCGAAGGGGTCACAAATCTCTTTCATGGACAGTCCTGTCTCAATAGGAACGTGCCAGATTCGTGCACCATCCAAGTGCATGATAATGTCATGTTCATGTGCATTCTTCGAGATTTCCAAAATGTCGTGTTGGGGGATGATAGTTCCATTGAGAGTGTTCTCGAGGGTAATCAATCGCGTGGGCGCGCTGGACATGGGAGGGAGTGAGATAACGCGGATCACGTTCACGCTTGGAAACACGCCTTACACATGAACGTCCGTGCCAGAGACAATGCGGGGCTCAATGTCTTCCCAGGTGAGGTGGTGTCCTAAGGAAATATGAGATATGACTATAACCCGAGCACGCAGCTATCGTCCGATCGTACCGTTTGCAGGGTAGATCGGGATGCTGTTCGCCTGTGAGTGGAACGCAGCACCACCAGCTTCCATACTACCGCCTCCATGAGCCCACAATCCAAAAACAAGTTCCGCAAACGACCGAAGAGACTCACCGATAGATGTGCGAGCGGGCATCATTGATGACGGAGTGGGGTGGCTGTTGCAGGTGAGTCCGAATGGCGACCTGGTTGGACATCGTCCCGGAAGATAGGAAAAGCCCAGCCTCCTTGCCAGTAATCCTGGCAATGTGGGCTTCGAGCGTCGCGGTGGACTGGTCAAAGTAAACATCATCGCCGAGGGATGCCCGAAGCGCATATTCGCTCATCTCCTTCGTTGGGACTAGTCATCCATGGTTTAGCCCATGTTTGTCAGACTACAATCGTATTTACCTGTGATCGTGTCGGCTAAGGGCAGGAGTATCCCTCAAAATGCGGCTGGCTCTATCATTGCAGGGAAACTTACAGATGAAGGCTCTCGAAATCTCCTGAAATTTGGCAGCATTGTCTTGATCCGGATTCTTGGGGAGAACGTCACACTTGACCTCGTCAAAGAGCTGGGTAAGTCTAACATCGGTGACAGACGGCATGGTAGATTCTATAGATGATCGCCAGCACACGACGTGTATTTATACATGCAGAGGGCGATAGTTCCGTCCCATGGGGCTGGGAGGAAATACTCACTTGATCGTTCTTACGGAACTCCGGGAAAACACCCGAGTCGGCATCTGTAGTCCGTAGCCGAGAGCTGCACGTAAGTACCGTAAGTTGGGTCTAGTCAAGCATAACTTCGTTTCATTATTTCTCCTTCCGAACACTCGTGATACTTTTTTCGTAAAGGACATCATCCAAGTCGTATATGCAAACGAGTGAACAGCTTGGTCGGAGTGAGTGCAGACCCCCAAGAATGTACCGTGAAGTAAGGGAAGGTGAGGAACGAAACAAAAGGGGATTCTAAGCTATCCACAAGTCAGCGAATAATCATAAAACGATCCAAGGATCAATGAGATGAATAAAATGGATATAATGGCATGGTTAACCGTTGACAACCACTTCGGCTTCAATCGCGGGTCAGACGTGAGATGGTGAAAACAGTGAGGATGACGACCGCAAGTGCGCCTATACTCGCAGGAAGCAACAAGTCTTTGGGGATACCCATGACAAGCTCCTCCTGGGGTGGTGGTACATAAACTTGAGGAGGAGGTGTAGGGATTGGGGTCACAACGACGGGTTCTGGAGCGACAACTTCCGTCTTCTCAACAGCTTTGGCGTCTTCTTTTGCTGCTGCAGCGACCTCGGCAGCCTTGGCTTCGCTCTTGTCAGCGCCTGCTTCGTCCCAGTGTTTTCCACCCTGGATGAACAGCACAACACGATCCGAGCCAGCACTGCGTGCGATCTTGACTGCGTCAGCGATATCACTGTCGCTTGTGATCAACACGGTATCACCGTCGGCGTCCGTGTACGACAACAAGAAGTCTGTCGGGTCAGGCCTGTGATCTGCATCACCGTCGTATGAGGTGAAGAACGGATCCGTAGCGAGCTTTCCAGTGACGATCTCACGGAGCGTCTCGACGCTGTCGTGCCTTGCCTGGAAACGGTGGGTCCGGCCACTTGGTGTGCGGAATTTAAAGACGTAAGTACCATCGTCGACGGGTACGCTCGAGGCCGCGCCTATGATGCTGGGGATGTTGTGTCCGCCTCTCCTGCGTGGGTACACGTCAAGAGCAGACTCGCGATCATCGTCAACGACAGATGCAGAGTCGTTGGGATGGACTTCTGAATGAGGCGACTGCTGAAGGCGAGACAAGTTGAGTGCAGAGACAGCATATCCATCGGTTTGGGCATGTGAGCCTGAAATGGCGGATTCGGTGTCGTCTTGACCACCAATAGAGTCGAAGAAGCGACCCCACATTGGTCCACCTTCTGTGTCGGCATTCTCGCCAGCTGCTTCAACGCTCACAGAGTTCATCTGCTAAAGTTAGTCCGGGGAAATTACAGACGAGATAGGAGTACCAACCTGTTCTAACGTGGCGTACGTCAGTTTGAGTACGTCGACAATTGCCACCAGCCGTCCGTCAGCCTCCACAACAGGCAAATTGAGGTAGTGCCCATCTATTTGTTAGATGTGTCAGAAAAAGTTCGTTTGGAGGTAATCAAACTCACTGTGCATCTTCTTGAGCGCATCATGCACGGTCGTCGTTGGAGGTGCAGTGTCCGGATGGGGTGTCATAACACGAATCACACTGCAAATTCCAGCGTCCAAGCCAGCAGCGATGACCCGAAGCACAATATCCTTGCTCGTGAAAATACCGGCGATCTTGGGGTGTATACTGTCGGAGCCAGGGGCGGTTTCCATCACACATACGGCAGTGACTCTACGCTCCTTCATCAGCTTGGCCACTTCGCGAACAGTCGTTTTCGGTGTCACGGTTGCGGGTTGCGTACGCGAGTCCATGACCGTGGTGAGATCGGGTAATGCAGTCTTTTCTCGGAGAGCATCTACGTATGCAAGCATGGCAGCCGCTTGCGGGTTAGACGCTATTCCGGGGCCAAGCTCAGTCTGCACGCCGGCAAGCGCTTGGTACAGTTTCTCTGATGCTGACGAGCTGCGTTCGACCTTGTTAAGGGCCTCATGGAAAACCTTGGTGATATCAAGCAAACCGACGACGTTTCCCTCTTCGTTGCAAACAGGCTGAGAGAGTTTGGTGAGACAGGGCAAGTGAACCAAAGTTAAGGACTGACCAAATGACGGAAGTGTCTTTGCACCATGAGTTGCAGTGCCTCGGTTGCGCTTGTGGTATCACGAGTGACCATAGGACTGCGGGTCATAATCTGGTTGACGGGAGTGGAATGAGGGTCGAGTCCCTCTGCGGTCACCTTTCGGTCAGTCAGCGCGAGTCCGGACCCAAGTATAAGAATACTATACTCTGTACGCCAAATCCTTTGCAGTGAAGATACCGCTGAGACCCTCTTCGTCATCTACGACGAGTACACAGTCCGTACGCTTTGCCGCACATAATTGACTTGCTTCTGCGACGGTGATATTCTCTGGAACGGTGAGAGCCGGACTAGGCTTCAGAGCAGCGACGGTTCCCTTTGCGATTGTAGGTTTCGCGGAGCGTTTACTGCGACCGTGTTGGAAAGTAGTCGAGATATTGCGCTTTCGGGAAAGTTCGGATTCGATTTTCTTGCGAATTGCCTGTATGGAGTGGTTAGTGCGCGAAATGGGACTGTGCGACGCGACGCACTTCGTCGCGCTTTGACTGCTTCTTTCTGGTCTCGGAGACGGAGAGGTTTGACATTGACATGGAGGCAGAACTGACGTGTCTTGGTTGTGGGTTTAGTTGTTGTGGAACCGGTGAGGAAGAACGGTCTAGAGTTCTGTTAGTGGATGGTGAATGAGTCGGGACGGGTATACGGGACATGATGGGATCGTTAGCGGGAAAGCGACGTCGACGTGAAAATGACTGACCCGGTCTCTCTCTCTCTTTCTCAGAGCAGTTCTGATCTCACTCGGCCCGACGAAAAATACACTCATTTGTTTGATTGGCCATGTTTGTCTCGTGCAGTTAAATAGGAAAAATCTATTCACTTCCATAGAAAAAAACATATTCGTGAATCATGAATATTACGACCAAAAAAATCAAATCCGCGGGGGGGGGTGTCCCATCATACAGGAAAGCAGAGCGTATCGGCACCGTCCCATCCTGCAAAAATACTATTGTCCGGCCAGCCGTTTGCCGTCCACCACCCGTCAGACAATCATTCATCCTCGCCTCTGCTCGAGCGTATTCCCTCCCCACTTCGCAGTCAATTCGCGAGCCTTGCCATACACGACTCCAATAACTGGCGGCATCTCAGGTCGGTTCAGGGTGGTAGAGATACGCGTGTCGGTGTACGACACTGCATCCCGTGTGAATGAGGACTGGTAGTAACGCTGGCGCAAAAAGTGGGCGTAGACGAGTGGTGCCACGAGCGAGTTGCGGAAAAGGACTGCTCCGATCGCAACCCGTACAAAGATGAGCAACTCAGCGAATGCAACAATGCGCATAGCGGGGTCATAGTTGGCTGAGGGAACAAAGTTGGTCACCGTTCACGGATCAATCTCAGTGCGTACCTTTTACCCACAGCTGCAAACGCTTAGCAAGAGGGTGGGGTTGAGGAGGACCACCAGCAGTGGCAGGTGGCCCCTGAGGAAGGTACTGAGACATCAACGTCGTGCGCGTAAACGTCAGGGCATGGAAGAGTGAGAACACAAAGTATGGCATCAATGCGACTGTCCATCAAGTTAAGCGTCCGCCTAAACTGAACAAGAATAACCCTTACAAGCAACTGGTTTAGATGTCCACCAAAAGAACGCGAGCATAAAGTATTGGAAGTTCTGTCCATCACGTTCAATACACGTCACATTCTCGAGCCCAGGACACACACCTCGTCCGCAAATGCCTTTTTCATGAATGCCAAGTTAAGCTGGGGAGTCTGAAAGAGACAAGCTGAACATCATCAAAACACGCGTACAAGGGCAACCGCTCTCACCCCGAGAGATTTGCTGCAGCACACGCGGAGGCGTAACGTCAGTAAAAATGCCACGCCGCCACCATGCACAGCGTGTAGTACTCACTGGCACACGATCGCATAGCTGACAAGCGCTCCCAAGAAGCTCGCTGAGGGGAAGAGTTAGTTTGTACCAGTGCACTATAGCAGCACAACAGCGGGCTTACCTTTGTACCACCATGTAGAAATAGTCGTGAAGGTGACCCACGCAATGAAGTATCTCAACGCAGCTACCAATAGCAAGAAATGACCTCCGGCCCATAGATAGTGCTGTACACGCAGCCCATACATAGTTGCGCATGGATAGGGTTCAGAGTGAGTATTGCGTGTCGAGGATGACTGAGATGAGGGACATTACCTGAGTCGTTGCCATTGGTGTTGTACTGGTCGGATTAGTGGAAGATGAACAAGATAGAAATTTTGGCTGCGAGGCTATGGCGCAGGCGAGTTCGTACTTGGCCGACCGTCTGCCTGCTGTTCAGTTTAGGGCAGGTGTACACGTAACCTGTATTCCCTCAAAGTACTAATGGAGCAACAAGAAATCAAAAGGCTAAGTAAATAGCTGACTAGAGGTCTGCAATGCTACGTGCGGGATCACCGACTCCATTGCTGTCCTGATGCTTTGGCCTTCTTTCGCTCCTTACCCTTCCTATATATCTCCTTCGCCACTGATTTCTTCCCCAGCGTCTCTATCCGCCTCTCCTTGCCTTGTCTCCGGGAGGTATCCTTCCGTGAACCTGAATCAGCAGCCTCCACAACGTCCACTTCCTCACCACTCTCCGCACCCTCGCCCAGGGGCATATCCTCCCATACCTCTTCGTCTTCGCCCTCATCCTCGTCACGCCTTCTCTTCTTTCCAGCACTCGATTTCCCGCTCCCACCTCCTATGTTAATGTTTATGCGTGGGGGGACAGCAAAGCCAAACGCCTTTCCGACCTTGGCAAGGTCGAGCGCATTGATGTCAAATATTTTCTTGAGGGAATATGATGCATAAGCTTGAAGATACGACCTAAACCCGTCTCGTGCAGACTGGTGCAAGAAATAGTTCTTTTGTAATAGTTTCTCCAGCTGGATGTGGCGTATATCGTTAGAGTGGTTCCGTGACAGTTAAGAAGACGCACCTGAGTTTGCACGTTGGCAATCCGATCTGTGGGGAAGGTGTATTCATTCAAAGGGACTTTGGCGTCTTTCAAATACCGCAAGAATCCCAATTCACTCTCCAGCAAGAAGAGCAAGCTTTTTCCAACTTTACCGGCCCGTGCGGTACGACCCACACGATGGATGTAATCTCTTGGGTCATCTGGTGGATCATACTGGATGATCCAGTCTACACGAGGGATATCGAGTCCACGGGCAGCAACATCTGTGCAAAGTAGGATTCCTGATTCCGCATTGATGAATTCGAAGAACGTATTCGTGCGTTTTTGTTGTTTTTGTTTGCCCTATGCTACTCATCAGCCCAGTAGGAATGGAACGCACTGCAACTAGAACGCACATGCAGGTCGAGCACTGGTACATCAATGTAGTTCAGCAGCTCCCCATGATATTTCACGGAATTGCAACTTGAGAAAAAGACGATAACCTTCTTTTTCAAGTTCTTTTTGAGGAAAGTAAAGAGGAGGAGGAAACGGCGATCGGATGGACAAACGACATAACCTTGTGAAAGTGTGGATACGGTACTTGTTGCCTCTTCCTTGTCGACATCTACATGTAGAGGACCGGGACGAAGGGATATACGAGCAAGGTCCTGAACTTTTGTGGTTTGCGTCGCCGAGAAGAGCATAGATTGTCGACCATCTATCCACAGTTTTAGTCAGCCCGAGAACCAAGCACACCTCAGAATCCTACCATTTGGCAGAATCGCAATAATTTTCTTCATTTCCTCCTCGAACCCGATTTCCAATATTCGATCTGCTTCATCGATGACCAGGGCTTTCAGATTCCGGAAGACGAATCCTTTGGTATTCTGCGCCCATAAATACTCAGCAAGCCCTCAGATTATGAATCCACGTACTTCGAGGTGATCAAGTAGCCGACCAGGGGTTGCCACAAGCAAGTTAACACCCTTCTCCAGCTTCTCAGCTTCTGCTCTCCGATTTGCACCACCAATGACGATACCGAACGTTTGCGAATGATGCGCCATCAAGTCTTTCGCGACACCAAATATTTGCAAGGCGAGCTCTCGTGTAGGGGATACGATGACGATACCGGTTCCTACACACATGCAAGGCGATTCTATCGTTACATGTCCTAATAGTAGATCAAACATTCGTACGCACCGTTTCTTGGCTTAAACTTCATACGATGTAGCAATTCGACAGCGGGGATCAAGAAGGCGAGTGTTTTTCCCGAGCCGGTTCGAGCAGCACCAAGGACGTCTTTCCCAGCAAGTAGCGGGGGTATTGCCTTGGCCTGAACAGGTGTCATTGTCTTGAACCCCATGTCTGCAAGGGCTTTATTTGTCTGCTCCGACAGGTCGAGCGAGGAGAATGGTTCTCGAGCGTCATCATTTTCCTGAGGAGTTGCAGAGGGCGCAGACTGCGTTTCTTCCGCCATTTAAAGTCGTCTGGATCAGCAGCGAGGCTGAATGGGCGTAGACAAATATTGTTGGTCAAAGAAACAAGTGAGATATTGACTGACAAGTCGTAAGGATTCTTGAATCGATGCAAATGATCTCAAGTGCGTCACGTGACCTTGATCAAGGAGTAGCAGCTTGCTCGACGAAGATCACCAGTTTTCTCCATCGAGGTCGCTTGTTAGAACGCACATATGAGTATGCATATCATATCAACTCGAGTGTACATAGTGGGCCAAGTATATGCTTAGAAGTTGAGCCCGATAAACCATGCCAGCTTAGGGAGAGCATAGCCGTGACCAACCACTCTGCACTACGGCAGAGGATGACGAGTGCGAAGGAAGAGCGTGTAATGCGAGAGGGATCGTAAATACATGAGTGAAAAAACGTCATCTGATTCGAGGCTTCCTTCACTCTGCGTCGACGACGGTCGTTTGAAGGCCCTGTAAAATGGGGATGAGCGGGGACGGCCAAGCGCAAGTCAACAAACAAGGATCTTGCCTTGAAGGACACGACGGAGACGTGGCTGGCATATGTGTACAGCTTCTCTTTTGCGTTCTCCTCGTCGTTACGCTTGCCTGTGATAGACATGAGACCAATATGAGAGTAACAAGACGCCAAAGACACGCACGCTCAAGCTTTACACGTATCCGGTGAGGAACAGATTTAATTCCCTGGGCCCACAGAGCCTGGTTGAGTTTAGGGTCGAGTCGCACGTCTTTGGTGCCCATCGACTTCTGGGCGAATGCGATTACGGACTTGACAGCGTGTGGGGCACGCTTTTTGAATGAGCGGCCATGCACTAGCTTGTGGAGGTGGATCGTGTACTCGCGAGTCACGACGTCCTGAAGGGCAGATCGCTTGCCGCCGGTCTGGATACGAGTGTTTGCAATCAGTCAAACGGAGGACATTTGTGGTCACAGGGACGAACTTTTCCGCCTTTTGTTCTGGCCTGTAAGACGAATTAGAATGGATGGACAAACGGGCACCGTAGTTACGCACCATGTCTTGAGGATGGCGATGTCGATGAGCTGATGGGTAGTTGGACTTTACACGTCTGAGACAAGTCAAAATAAGGTTGTGGCTTGCATACAGCACTTCGGCAATTTCCGTTCTCCTCCTCAAGTCGACTAGGCTAACTTACGAATAAACAGCACAACCTTATGGACTCAATCTCGAATAGAGCTCAAGTCCAAGCAATCGATCTTCCCTGTCGCGATTTAGTCCGCTAAGTGGTCGGACGATGAAGCGCGAGTGACTCTGGATCTTCCTCTCTGTACCTCCTGGCTCTGAGTCTCACACCCACTTCTCAAAAACATTACCTCTCCGTAGCTCTCCGTCCTTGTTTTCCCAGACGTCTCAGTTGAGTCGCATGGAGTTGTCTTCATACTATCCTACGTAGTACATGCATGTACGAGATTTGATTCTATGTCAATACATCTTTAATCGCCTCACGTGGCCAATCAAAACCCACTCGTATTGTTTCTGGGTCGAGTCCTCACATTCTGAGATCTAGTTGCTTAATGATCGCATGTATGGTGTAGTGAAAAAGGAACTCTGTACGGCATGTTCACCTAAATACAGTACTGTACTCAGTACTCAGTTCCTTTGTTTCCTTCGATCAACCTCGTCAATGACCATTTCCAGTGAGTGTCATGTACTACTAGTTGCTCACAGTTCGCACATCTCATCTCTTAGCCCGCAACATTAAAGTGCTTTCCAATGTACTCGTAGCCTGCGTTTCTCTCGGGCTGGGTTTCTATCTTGGCTCGCGCTACTCATCACCAATCGTCCCACAACCAGAGTTCAAGGCAGAACCAGAATCTAAACCCGAAGCACAGGAGGGCGATGATGAAGACGAAGAAGACAAAACAGCCGACGGTGACCTCTCCGCTGTCAAAGCAGGGATGTTCGAACAATGCAAGCTTGTAAGCATTGGTGCATGTTCCGGTTCGCATCCTTCACCCCCGATTCATGGCACGTTTAGGTGTTGGTCGTGCGGACAGATTTGAAGATGACCCAGGGCAAGATTGCGGCACAGTAAGCCACCGTTTTATATCATTCGGGATTTCTCTGATTCGCCCAGGTGCGGGTATGTGGTTATCATCGCCGAATAGAACCTCTCACTAGATGAACGATCTTCTAGTCATGCGACGTTAGCATGTTACAAAGCGCTGATGAAAACAAACCCCAAGGTGAGCCAATTGGTGACGGTGAGGCCTACGACTCATTACGAGTAGCTGGTGCAACACTGGGAGAGAACTGGGTATGTATGACTCTCGACCGTGCGTAGGTTATTGCCAGCTGAGAACCTATAGACAAGCGAAAATAGCCCTTAAAGGGTCCTCGGAGGATGAGTTACTGGAATTGGAGGCGATTGCGAAGAGTCTCAACCTATGTGCTCGCTCCATCATAGACGCGTAGGTTTCATAGTCTTCGGTGGCGTACATCAGTTGAGCTTCTTTTCCAGGGGGCGGACCCAAATTGCGGCGGGATCGCGTACTGTTTTGGGAATTGGTCCTGGTGAGTTACAAGCACTTATGCGTGTGATCACCTCTCTCAACTAAGGGGTTGCAGCACCAGTGGAGCTTATAAACCAAGTCACTGGACATCTCAAGTTGCTGTGAGTTGGTTCGGTGTACGTTTGATGATATACTCGTTAGACGGGTATTCCGTAAATTACAATACTCTCGGATGCATGTGGGATAGTCTATGTGCGTGCTGCTTGCAAAGTAGGTCTAGGCTGTGGGGTTCGAGACCCCGTTTTAGTGGATGTCACTCTCTATAGAACCAAACCCGAGCTTCCACCACTAGATGCCCCTCCGCCCTGTCCGGCGTTGTCTATAAATCATTGGTCATGTTAGTCTCACTGACAACACTTGCGCTGTCTCCGTACCTGAATCAAGTTCAATCAATCCAGGATGGTTGTTGGTTATAGATCCTCCTGGTGCCTGTCCGCCAGCTCCGGAGAACCCGCTACCTACAGGCACCCTGCCACTTGTGCTGTTACCGCCAAGCGCGGTGAGAACCTTGCTTCCTCTCGGTGCTCCAGACAATTTGCTCCCCCTTGATGTTCCAGAAAACGCGCTTCCGCTGGACGCTCCGGACAGAGCGTTCCCGCCACCCCCTGCGTTGTCTGTGGGACTGTTAGACCCGGCGTGCCGCCCAACTGGATCTCCTGCTCACCAGATCCCAACTTGACTAAGGACATGTCAAGGACATCCGATAGGCCGCACCCACCCAGGGTCGCGTTTCTGCAACTGTTGGATGCAGCGGTCACGGAACCTCCACCTGC
>JBBPJZ010000475.1:0-19334 GCA_038089015.1 Chalciporus aff. trinitensis | reverse complement strand
AGAAGAAGAGGAGGAGGAGGAAGAGGAAGAGGAGAAAGAAGAGGAAGTCGAGGTGGCGGAAGAACAGGAATCGCCCGAGGAAGTCCGGAAAATCGAGGGCGAAGTAGATACCCTCGCCGATATGATGAACAAGGTTTCTATCAAGTGATTCGCTTTGTGGTTAGGCGGGCATGGCTGCACGTAATGAGATGGATTTCGGGGGTTCTTGTATGTTGCAGGTTGATTACCACAAGGGACATGATAGTCGTGTAGAACATGTATACCAGTCGATCACTGATTGTGCTTCGACAAACTTTAAGTTCTGACGATTGTACCTGGGCTTTAGAGGTCGATAAGCTATCAAATACTAATGTATATACACCCTCTCGTGCTCTCAGTGTCTACGTCCACAGTGATTGTCTGTTCGTCGCTGGAACCAGACGTTGACATGTTCTGACAACAATTTCGTCATGCATTGCGTGCATAACCAGTCATCTTGCTTCCAGTGTCTGTAGGGTTCCGACCGGATATCAAAAATCTCCTGAATAAATTGAGGGTACGGGATCGATTCAAACGCCTCTGTGAAAGACACCAGCGCTTCCAGCGGTCGTTTCCGCTCGGTTGCTAGGAAACTCCCAAGAAGAGAAGGTGGGATAGCCATGATCATATACTCCCAGTCTGCGAATATATAGTGTCGGCACAAGGAAAGCTTCCACGAGAGACAACTTACTACAGGGACTCCATAACTGGCCTGCACCGGAGAGCAGTCCTAGACATTGACTACCTGTGAGTCACATTTTAGCATTCGTCTCGCTCAGTGTCATCAGGTTACGAACAGGAAGCCAATTTCAAAAAGTAATCGTCAAGGATATAGCGCCTCTGATATGGCCTTCCTTGACCAAAGAAACCCCGACCGGTGATAATTGAAATCTCTGTTTCTGAGAAAGCATGCGACATGGCCCGCCAAATTGCATGCCACTGCAAGTCGATAGTGCGGAACGGGGCCCAGTTTCCTTCGAACACGTCAATTGTCACCGCAGGGCCACTCCAGACGAGGTACATATCACTTCTATCGCTGGATCCCGGGAGTGGACCTTAGGACAGCACGAGTCAGTTTGAGTGATAACGAGTGTCCAAAGGCCATCTTTGTTGGATACTTACCTTTCAGCCGCGAGGTATGTTTAACCAGTGCCCACCTGGAAACATCGAGAAGGAACCTATGCGCTTCGTCTACGCCCACAAGCTCCATCTCACCCAAACTCAACAGGTAAGACATTTGCTTCCCAATGATTGAATCCTTGAGCTGTAGACAGGTCGTGGTGTTGAACTCCTCGTATTCACCTGCCAACGCACGTGGCCCGTACATCGCCGCAAGAAGCCAGAACCTATACATCGACTGCTGGAATCTGAGGGATTCGTCCACTGAGAGTCGACTGCTTCTGAATCTAGGGTCCTTCTCTCTGTAATGAGAGGTTATCGGATGAATATCACGCGACGCGAGAAGCGCTTACCGCCAGCTATAGATATCTTCGAGTCTGCGGATGATGGCTGAATGGTCCAGCAGGAGTCTGGCCTCTGCCGCAGTAATCATGAAGTCTCTAGCGATGTCCACCTTCCGATCAAGCCCGCGAGCTGTGCTCGGGAGGTGCTTATCGCTGATGCACTTGACAAGATGCATTGCATGCGGCAAGACAGAACCGAATTGAGCATGGGCTATGGCACCGAGTGTAGAGCTCTGTCGACATTGAAAGACAGAGTAAACAAACTTGGAGGTCAAAATGAAACTGGCCAAGCTCTGAAAGTCGGGTAGGGCTGTCAAGAGATAGTCCGTGAGATCTGGATTGTGCGGAAACGAGAATGAATTCGACATATCGACTGGTCGGATAGGACTGAGAGCTGAATGAGTCTGCTGGTGGGTGAATGCACCGAGGGAACGGTGTTACGAGTGACCCTCGACTGCGTTTCGATGGGAAGACTGAATAAATGGTCCTGTTAACCCCGAACTCCATGGCGAGGAAAAGTCGATCGGTGATTCTGGCTGGCGACCGCTTGGCCCATCTAGTGGATGCATGAGAGGAAACTCGGCTATAGACCTACCGACTTTACTGGGATTTGATCGAGGAACCATCGACTCGGAAACGTAAAACCTTTTTTGGGACGATAGAGTCGGATAGACTCGCTCGAAGTCAACTTGACGAGACGATTTGCACACGATGGAACCCGGTGTCCCCGATCAACCCACACGAAGCTTCAAAAAAGGTAGATGCTCACCATATGCTTGCGACTGATATGAACAATATACCTAGCAGGATGCAGAGACCTCAGCGCCTGATACGCCCTGCTCAAGGAGCAGATGAATCAGATAACACTCTCCGAGTCTCAAGGGATTCCACGCCCACACCGAGAAGGCGGATACTCTTTGACAGCCGTACTCCGCGGATTCGGCGAACCCAGAGCGTGATGGCGATCGATGGCAGTAGGTGCACAACATGGCCAATCGCGGGTGCTTCGGACGAGGAAGCATCGACTGTGGGAGCTGGTAACGACATTGCATCCCCTTGGGCCTTGGTTAAATACTGCCTCGTAGCTAACGTGGTGATTTTACATACTTTTTAACCAAGTTCGTCCGCCGTTTCACAGGCTCCACTTTGTACCCGCGCTCACAAGCGTGTGTAGGGAATGGAATGATCTTATCTGATCAGCATATTTTGGATAACATGCAACCAAGAGAGATGCTACCGTGCTTTACAAACCATCCACCTTCCCTCAACTCCCTCCTTTGGTCTGAGGTGCCCTTCCTGACACCTCTCCTGAACCCAGTCATCGAAACGAATGACGGTCATCTCCGACCCAAAGCTATCAAAGAGCAACCGCCTTCCTAACCACGCTTGCGACTCTTCCGATGAAGAGAGCTCGCGATATGCATTGCGAACCACGATCCAGGCCCTATCACGTGCTTTCAAACGGAGTCGAGAAACAAGCGCGCAGACAGCATCTCGAGCCAAGTTAGGGAACATGGTGGCGCTCTTGGGATTTGAAGTAGCATAGGACCTGCGGAGTATCTGCTCAAATGCTTCAGGTTGAGATAGTCTCTCAAAGTGGACAAAGTTCGTTGTGCGAAGGCTACGGGCCAACGCCGAGATCCACGCGTAGGCTTCAGAAGGCCGTGCCAGAGCGTCAGGAACGAGGTGCGTTACCTGCTCCAAGTATGTCTTTTGGGAAGGGAAAGAGACAACGAGATGATGGAGGAGCAGGATCAAGGCTGTAATGAGACGAAGCGACTGTGATGCGGTATATATAGCGCACATATCCGGCACAAGATGGCTAAGGATAGAGGTTGTCTGTACGGGCGAATCGAAAATGACCGACAAGTAGAGAGAGGTCTCGTACACTGCCCGATTGGTCAACCTCGTCCGTGACACCCAGGTAAATCAACTGACCTTCAAGTGCAAAAGGATCTTTCCGACCAGACGCGAATACGCCCTCGCGTAGCTTACCTGCCAACCAGAGTAAGTATAAACTGACCCAGGCAGTGCGTCAACCGAACCAACTCACGGAATAGTATCAAGATGTTCTCTTGGCTATCCTTCTTCTGCCTTAGCGATGACTCGGTCTGGTTCTTGAGACTGTTAGCCATGTACGCATCCCAGAATGTTTTCAACTGCGCCGATGAGTACATGTCGAACTACAGCGCACTCTGGCACATACTTTTGAGTCAATAAACGTTCTATACTCTTCCTGGACGGTCTTTTCCTTCAATCTAGGCATTTCAGTGTGATCAGCTAGGACGGAGACTGGGGTTGCACTCACAAGTCGCCACCTTTTTCTAAGCCACTGCTCCGGCTAACGGACGGGACGAGCTCCATCTGACGACTGCTCCCTCCGAGGCGTTTCGCTTGGCCACCACTAGGCTGGCCCCCTTGGCGACTTGATGGAACAGTTTCTCCTTGCCATTGACCTCGCCGTGCTCCACGAGACGATCTCATGCGGGTGATCAAAGATGGGGTCGGTGTTGCAGTACTCACTGCAGCTGGTTGGGGGAGATCATACCACGAACTTGAAGTTCCCAGGCCTTCACTTAGCTGAGGTTACAGTACATGTAACTTCACGTGCACGTAGACTGCAAAACACAAAATTTCCGAACCGAAATTCATCATATTCCAAGATATCTCTCTACCTGGATCCAAGTCATTTACTTTCGTCTACTTTGTTCATCTATCACTCTCGTTTAATCATAAAAATACTTCAGGGTCGTAATCCCTTTTCCAATTACAACCACTCTCCGTTGAAGGCCCAGAGATAAACCGTCTTCGCAATGTGGACAACGAAAGCATAAGCGGCAATGATGGCGACTAGATAAGCGTAGAAAATCGGCTCAGGGGGCGTCAGTTGCAGGGCAGTGTTGACCTTGGGGATGTAGGGAATGGCCATAGAGATGCCGGCCATTCCGAACGTAACCAATACTACGGAAGTGGATGCTCGCGATTGAATGAAAGGAAGCTTGTGAGTTCGGAGGAACTGAATGATGAAGAGCTGTTGTGGACGCATCAGATAACCAAACACATGAGGTCCGAACAACGTCATACCTGAGTGAGAGAACCTTCCAAGAACCAATGCGTCTGTGCCAGAGGGACGAGTGGAGAATCTAATGTACGAATTCTGTACTTGAACCTTAGGAGCAAACATCGGGTAAGCTCAAGTATAATGCAATATAAAGAACCAAAGAACCAACCAATTGATGCAGAACGTGACAATATCGAAAGGGCTGGAAAAAGGTCCCAAGCAAACCATGAACCTAATGATGGACTTGGCGCTCCAAGTCTTCGGGTATTCCAAGTACTCCGGATCGACATTGTCCCAAGGAATCGACCCTTGAGAGAAGTCATAGAGCAAGTTCTGGACAAGTAGCTGAAGCGGGAGCATGGGCTGGTAAGGCAACCAAGCAGAAGCAACTATAGATTCCGTGGTCAGGCTCAGAACATCGTCAAGGAGGATGGAACATACCCAAGACGGAGAACACATTGCCAAAGTTAGAAGAGCAGGCCATCTTGATGTACTTTACGGTGTTCAGAAGTCTACCCAGCAGCGTAAGCTTGATGTCCGAAGCATAGAAGACGAGCAGACATACGTGATTCGGCCTTCAACTACACCGCGAGCAACGACATCGAGACTCTTTTCCAGAAGGATAACGTCTGCTGCCTCTTTCGCTATTTCTGTCCCAGAGTCCACGGAAATTCCAACATCGGCACCACGGATAGCAAGCGCGTCGTTGACGCCATCCCCCAGGAATGCGACGGCCCGGCCACCGCCACTGGCTCGCAGGGCCTTTACGACCTCAAGCTTCTGATACGGAGACAATTTAGCGAAGATGATGGCACGCTCAATCGTCTCGTTCAGAAGCTCGTGATCTTTGGCAAGTTCGGTGAGCTGAGGTCCCGTGACGATTAAGCTGGACTCGTTGACCGCTTCGCACGCAATGTTGGACGCGGCTTCAACATCTTTCAGAGACTTTTCATCTGCTGTCGTTACTTTCGTAAGGTTGAAGTTATTAAAGAGACCAAGATCGCGGGCGACTTTGGCAGCCACAGCCGGGGCATCGCCAGTGAGAATTCGGACCTAGTGGGCGTTGATCAGCGGCCTAGTACTGAGTGAGCGATGATGAAGCAAGCAGCCGTACCTGTACGTGGAGGCCCGCAAGCTTCTGGATGGCCTCAGCAGCATCCGGCTTCAATGGGTCCAGCAATGCAACAAACCCAATGAAGACCAGATCTTCTTCGTCCTCCGCAGAGATCGAAACACCCGATTTGAAGGTTGCCTTGCGGCAGGCAACAGCAATCAGCCGGAGTCCATCCTCGTTCAGTCGCTTAGCGGTGTCGAGTATGTTGAGTCGATCAGCTGCAGTCAACTCGGTGGATAAAGAGGCATCGAACGTGATATCTGTGACCGATTTCGACAACTCTTCAGGCTTCAAGGTGGCAACGCAGCGCTCCAAGACCTCTTCAACCGCACCTTTCGTGATAAACAATGCGGAGTCATCGTCTTCAGAGACCTGGGACGCGAGGATTGAGAGCATGCGGCGTGTAGAGTCGAACGGAACTTCGCCCAGTTTGCGCCAGCTATCTTGTTGGAGATTTCCGAATGATCCCTTTTCATTTTCTCCGACATGATCCAATATGGCACGGTCAATGGGACTCCGAGAGCCCGTTTGAAGCGACGAGTTGATAAAAGACAACTGAACCGGAAGGTCCGACAGGTCACCCTTAGCGTCCACCGATTTGGCGACACGAACAAGGTCAGCGGTCAACGTGCCTGTCTTGTCGGAGCACAGAATGCTGACGGCGCCGAGATTTTGGATGGCATCAAAGCGTTTTACGATGACATTCTGTCTGGCAATACGAACGGCTGACAAGGCCAAGTTAGATGTCTTCGCAGCGTGAATAGCCGTCCTCAAAACAAGAATAATAATACACTCACGACGATCATTGGGAGCATCTCTGGCGTGATGCCAACCGCAACCGCAATGGCAAACATGACAGCACCTGACCAATCTTTGCTGGTTGCGCCCTGCACAATAAACACGGCTGGGGCCATGACCTGTGAATGACCGGGTACCATGTTGAGGCAAGTTCGGAGAGAATGATAGACTGTCGAACTTACCCCCATGAAAGCCATCAGGACATAACTGACTTTCCTGATGCCTATCTGGATGGCATTTTCCGGTCGCTTTCGGTTGAGCTCCTCAGCGATAGCAGCCATGTAGGTATCCTTTCCAGTAGATATCACAAGAGCTCGACCATTTCCAGCTGTAACGGATGTCCCAGCCAAGCAGATGTTGTCGTTGTCCAAGAGAGAGATCTGCTCAGACTGATCCGCAGCAGTGACGCGGACGACTTTATCTATCGGCATGATCTCGCCCGTCAAGGATGCCTGCGTGATGGCCAGAGCCTCAGCAGAAATCATGACGCAGTCTCCGGGGAACACGTCCCCACCTATCGGGACAGGTTTAATGTGTGAAAACTTGTATAGATAGAATATGGCCTCACTCGCGACACTGATGACATCGCCAGGAACGATGTGTCTCTGATCGATCTCGAGCTCCTGGAAGACGCCGTTTGCGCGGCGAATAACACGAACACGGGTGACAATGGACTTGACCAATTTGAGGGCTTGAACCATAGATTTCATTTCTTGCCAGAACCTACGTTGACCATGAATACCAGGTCTAGAGGGGGAAAGGGGGAGAAAAGTCACCTCAACCCAGTGGAAGCGACGACCATAGCTATCATAACCACGAATGTTGGAACTGAATCCGTGGCAACATTGATGATAGCGAGGATGGTCAAGAGAATGTTGAAGGGGTTCCAAATGGCAGTCCACAAGACAGACAAAGCAGCCAAGGGACGCTCGCTGACAGGTACGTTCAGTCCATGGATCTCCAAATGTTCTGCTGCTGCTGCTTCCGTTAAACCATCAGGATTCCAAGCAGGTTCAAGGCTAGGAAGCGTTTAGACGACGAGGAAGTCAATTAGAATTACAGCCTACCGAAAGATATCTTCGGCAGGAACCTGTGCAAATCGAGCGATCTTTGCGCAAATTTCGGACTCGATTGTCTCAGTCTTGGATTTGTCTGGTCCCTCCTTGTCCAATGGGCGAGCAGCTCTGAAGCGGGCGGGAATGAATCCCGAAGCGCGAATAGATTCCAATGAGAATCGCATCGTGAATGATCTTATCCAACGATCAATGCAAAGTACGAGTAATATGCACCCAGCCTACCTGTATTTTTTTTTCTGGTCAGGTCTTTTAAGGGTGTGTTACCTGCGGAATTGAGCACACTGCAACGACGTGTCAGAGACATTGTAGGACAACGAGAAGAGCTACGGACGAAGACGTTGGTACAAGCGCACGAAAACTCCCATCTGTTGGATGTGTGTATGAGGGACCAAGGTCGGATTTTTCGAGGGCTTTATATGCTCAGGGATGTCTGTAACCGACATGCCGGATGACAGGAATTGTTGACTTGCTGGTGTTTCATCTTTGATCGATTTGATCGATGATCGATGATCTCTCGTTTTATAAATTGGGCCTGATTCCGAGACAACGGTACTAGATACCTTTTCCGCAAGTACCTACCAACGGGAGACGCGATATTTTACACTCGCGGCTTGTACCTGTTCCGTGGACCCTAAATTATCACTGAGCAGCACAAGGTGGGCTGAACTCGAACTCTGGCGTCAACACTAGCCACTGTTTCAGCACGGCAGCAGACTACTGGCAAGCTAAGTATGTAAAACGGTCAGGCACGAGACTTGAATTCAAGCTTGCACAACTTCAGCAGCGCGAGACCTCCGGGACTAAGGATATTTACAGCTTTCCCCCTGCCCCACCGGTAACGCTAGATCCGTGTCCATCCGCCTCATCGTCCTCCTTTACTTCGCCACCCGCAGGCTGCGATGTGCCACCCGATTCACTATCGTTTTTCCTTATTTCAGAGGCAGACGAAGACTCCGCAGGGGCTTCGGCGATCGCGAGGGATTTCTCGATCTCTTTCGTGATCTTTTCCACTTCTTCCTCGACCTTCTCCTCCATGCCTTTCTTCTCTGGCGTTGGGAGTTCACCCTCACCCTCCACACTCTCTGCCGTTGCTGCCCATTCTTTATCAAGCTCCTCTTCCCACCCAAGTGCTTGACAGAGCTCCCTGATGACATCGTCGCATTTACCCAATAAAACAACGTCATCCTGCCTATCAAAGTCCCCAACCTCCTCCATATTAATGAGCACGCGAGGGCAGTCTTCCGGTACCAAGTCAACTAGAGATGCAAATGGACGCACTGTTAGCGAGGTTCCTATCACTATCAGGAGGTCAGCATCTCGCAGCGAAGTGATGGACATGTGGAATCTTGATGGTAGCTGCCCACCCGTTAGCATCGTGAACACGGACATCAAGGTAGCTCAGACATAAAGTACGTACTGCCTCCCCGAAGAACACGATATCAGGCTTGACCAATCCTTTGCAATGCTCGCACCGAGGTATCTTAGAGTTGGCAACGGCTTTCTTAATCTTCTCGTCGTCATACGGTCGTTTACAGTCAATACATCGCTGTGTGGCGAAACTTCCATGGGCTTCAATAATCTTCCTCTCAGGGACTCCAGCCCTACGTTCGAGCGTGTCGATGTTCTGAGTAAAACATGTGTGCAAAAGTCTGTGCGAGTGTAAGACTTTGATAAACGAGTGGGTGGGAGTCGGCCGGTAACGACCAGGGTAAAGTTCCTTCGCAAGTGTATAAACTAGACGTTACACATGAAATGCAACAATGGGTGAGCCTGAAAAGTATCGCGGATTGACTACTCACAAGGAACGGGATTCCTTCGAAAGAAATCTATCTGGAACACAGCTTCTGGGTATGGCAAGTTAAGCCTTGCCAGGTTTGCCTGAAGGACATGAGCGGCCTCAGGCCTTTAGAAAGATGCTGCTCACATATAGACCTTGTCGTCCAGTGCCATTAGATACGTCTATCAAGGGGACAATGTAGGCCACTTACCCGTTTCTGGCGAACGAAAATCAGGGATTCCAGCAGAAGTACTGACACCTGCTCGATCTTGAGCGCTAAGATTAAAGGTAATCGGGGTGAGCCTTACCAGCACCCAACTATCCATTTAGTTCAGCATTAGTTCTATGAAGTGTATGATACAACGGTGACGCAATCACCATGAGAAATACGTTTCGACAACTATCGGATTTCATGTACTTGGCGAGTGACTGGATGTCATTAGCTTCAAGGAGCTTCGGAGACTCATCTTGAGAATAGTACGCCCGAAAGTTCATGTTCATAGTTGTACAGTAGAAAGAACAGCAACGTAGGGATTGATGTGGTCAACGGGACTGGCACAGCGACTGAGATAACAGCTATACATGGTCCGGCATGACTGAGGGCGAGTTACATTTATAGCGGCTTAGTCACGTAGTATTCCTTTTCTGTGGTTGTTCCCTGGCAATGCCCTTGCGAAGGCTCGTCAACCTAGTGGAATCCTGGTTTATGAGGTAGGTTGAGACACGTTACTTCACATTATCCTTAATGCCGATATTTCCGAAATGGACACCATCAACCCCTGTCTTATTGCAATCCCACCAACACCACGAGAAGAGCAAGCTCGAAAAGAACTAGTACGTCGACTAAGATATCATCCCTACAGGGCTCTAGAATGCTGCGAGGCACTTGGTGGGGGTGCAAGGGGTGCGAGGACTACGAGGCAGGCTGATAACCGGTACTCGATCTAACGCATATGTGAGGCAGATAATCCACCTGAATTAGAGCGTGCACGTACCAATCATCAATTCGAGGCAGCTCTGGTCGTTGATGCCGACGCCAGCCTCAAGCAGATCTTGAAGATGCTCATGCTCTCCGATCCTCCTTCCACATGGAGTTTGCCAGAACACTTTCGACCTCATGTTGCATTCAACATATCCGCGGGCGAAAATGTAGTTTGTCAGCTGCGCCACGAGCTCAAACCTGGTCTCGGGGACATCAAGCCTGATACGCTGCTTCGAAACAGATTCCGAGGTCCAGTTAGGGCGGTTGTAGCTGAACCACACCTGAGGAATGCGATCCTCTGTGAACAACGTCGCTGAGCGTGAGGCAAGTTCTTCAGACATATCTGAATCCACTCACCAATGACGAGTTGGAGAGCGGTCTGAGCGCACGCTCCAATACCACTCTTTAACAGTTCATCGACTTGGAGGCTGTCTCTGATGCGCTCGCCATCGTGGTTCTTCCAGACCGAGTAGGATCGGAACCGAGCATCAACGAAACCTTGATTGAAGACGTGGTCCATAAGATCCGCCAAGTCCTCAAGCCTGTGGTTTTGGACGTCCAACTCAATGAGTTGGGTCGTAGCGGGTATGTCACAGCGGGACAATTGGTGGTAGGTAAACCAAACGTGGTGGGTCATGATGAATGCAAGAGGGCTGGAGTCCGAATCGAAGACAGGAAAGTGGGAGCTGAGCGAAGCTGCTGGGGACAAAGGTGATTCCCTGGCTCCCTTTTATACGCTCTACTCGACCCATCGCGCCGCTACACTGAAGCGACATATGCGTCAGTAATCTTCACAGTCGTCACAGGCTAGCCCAACAAGGTTAGCGGCATGCGGCTCGGCGGGTGCCCCACGTTGCACACCGAACAGGCGAAATATGTCAGCGAAATCTACTTGATCCATGATCGAGCTCGAGTTCAGCTGGCCAATCGTTGTTTAACTTTTCGGTCAATCTTTGGCTTTCCTTGCAAACGTCCGAGCTGATTCATTCTGGTGGTTTGGATTTTGAAGGCCATTGGTGTGCAGTCGTTCGGGCTAGGTTTCGACAAGAGTAAGGGTAGCAAACTTCAGTATAGTGGCTCAGGGTGCAGGGCATCCGTACCCGAAGCTAATGTTTCGCCACGGTCCAACCCGACTTAGGCCTCATGCTCTCCTCACCAGATTCCAACGAGTGCGTTCAAGTAATGGAATATGGTCATTGATTGATGTAAGTTGGACTCTGAGGTCTGAGGCCTTGAGGAGCCTATTGCCTCATGGCACTAGCATGCCATACTGTACAATGGTCCGGCGTTTGTTGTTCCCGGTTGGGTCAACAATCCGCCAGCCACTGACATCGTGTTGAGAGGTAAAGCGCTAGCGCCGCTACGTATCATCCAAAAATCTTCAAAATTCGTGGCCAAGACATCTTACAGCAATCACGTCACTTTCCCAGTCGCCACATTCCATCCTTGACATTTGCCAGTCCTTCCCGTTTGGCTGCCTCCATGAAACTGCCTAGCTGCTCGATGGTTCGGTCGTAGCCGGGCGCAAGCCTGAGCATAGTTTGTATTCGGTCCAGGGGGAGCGACCCCAGATTTCTGAGCATACCCTCGATGAACTACAGCGCCCATCTCAGAAAATAGACCAAAACAGAGAGATTACTAGGTCCCCTCACCTTCCAGTAAACTCTCATTTGTTCCGCCTGTTGTTGCTGGACGCTCATCACACTTGGCAATTCTTCCTCCCTCGTAGCTATGATAGACCTATTAGAATGGAGACATACCGTCACCATGAGAACGCATATACCTGATTTTGTGACAACTGTCTCTCCGGGAGTTGACACTTCAGCTACGGAAAGCAGCCTGAACACGTTTTCACCGTCCTCTCTCAATACACGCATATCGACCCAAGTGGCAAGCGCCTTCAAGGCGGCACTGCGGCTGACAGTGCCTACTCTCGAGATTAAGTCATCAACAGTCCAGGTATCTAGCAGAACAATCAGCGAACTGGTAATACCGAAGTCTAGAAAACCCCACCCTTTTCTGAGAAAAGCTCAATGAATGCGGCTTCCAGTGGTGGAACATCAGCCTCCACTTTGCGGTCTTCGAGCTCAAGCTCAAGTTGGACTCGCCCAAGATGAGGTAACCAACGGAGAACTTTGTCAGGTTTAAAATTCGAAAACTCCTTTGCATATTTATCTTGCACCCTAGGTAACAGTGGCAGAGTAAGAATAGATATGTGGAATGGGCACATGTGATGGACCCACGCTTTAAATTGACCCGGCATGGCGATGTTGCTGGTTTCCAATGCTGGCCAGAAATGTCGCGATATGACGGTTGGATGCATGACGGACTACTTCCCGTAAGCACAATCTCGTTGTTGGCAGGGTACCAATGCTCACCGATTGCTGTGACTGGACATGCTGGTCCATGCGTCGTGAATCCGTCATGTCCCGAAGCATTACTTCGCAAACCTGTAGTGCCACCTCGCCAAACCGAATCTTCAGAATTTCAATATTTCGTCGCTAAAGAGATCGTCAAGTGACGAAAGCGGATTAGCCGGAGTCAGGCAAACCTCTCGGTCAAAGTTGCCATCCTTAACAGCAAGTAGTCGTTGAGCGAGGAGCACCTGTAGTTCCTTGATGAAGAGGTCCTTGGAATCGTATATGCTGACGATGGTGCTGATGATATCACTCGTTTTGCTAGCGCGGAAATCTCTCATTTGGTTAGTTTGACCAGTGGAAAAAGACGTCGACGATTGATTAGGCCTACCTGGACCGGCATCTATTGGCTCTGGTGTCCAATCAGGATCAGCGTAGTTTTCCATGTCTGGTTGTTGAAGGGGTTGTATGGGCTCATTATCATCAACAAGGGAGTCACCACTTTCCCCGTCACCGACTAAGCTAGCGACAATGCACCGAATTGCATCTGAGCGATCACTTTGGGGAGATATTATTAGTTATCGACGGAGCTGAGATGTTGGGTAAATGTCCGTACCGGAGATAACGACGTATTGGATCGGCTACTTTGAACAAGAGCACACCTGGTGGATCCACGATCCTAAGACATTTGATTGTTGAGACATAAGATAGGAGAATATCCTTCGTGTCTGCCCCAGGGTGAAGCAGGCGCTTCTTATTGCTGGACTCGATCTGTTAGTCATAGTCGAGGACAGAAGTTCCATTACCAACGCTCGCCGAATAGACTGGACCAGTTCTGCACGTTGATCAACTCGTTGCAGACATTCCTATATCCTGAATAAGGAAATTGTTCCACATAGGTTGATTGAAGATACCTTGAGATCTTGCAGAGCTCCAATAGAATCTGGGAAGTCGACAATGATGTCGAATATCTCACGCGTCCTGCAAAAGAACGAGTGAATGAGGTGCCACAAAAGCCAATACAGACACACCTTAAGTCACATAACGTCTTATGCATGTGAAAATCAAACCTCGACCCAACTCCTTGCATCATCGTTTTCGCCTCGTCAGCTGTCAAGCATCAGCGGTCGTGCCATACGATAGAAAAGCTGTGGAATACCGCTAGTCGCTCCTCTAGCAAATGGCCATAGCATCCATGGAACAATCTTGTCGACCATCCAGGTACGGAGAGTCACCAACTTTGGTTCTGCCCATGAGCCGGCACAAGTCTCGATTACATGAGCCTCGATGTACTCGTAACCAACACTTGCGATGAGTGTCTCATAACGCTCTATCAAGCTTAGGGTATCAAAAGCTTGCCAGAGCGCTCTGTCCTGCTGATCAGAAGGGTGCGAGACCGTCTTGACCAGCGTCGTGGCGACCAGAGCCTTGACACCCCGGGCAAATGAAGCGGGAAGGATAGAGAATAGATGGGTTTGGAAAGCGAGGGTGTATGCGGATATAATAGTTTGTCCAAGTCTGTCAAGAGGATGTTAGAGGTGTGTTGACGAGACCAACTGATGGAGACTCGCTCTGCACTCGGTTTCCAGGCGTTATACCACTCCACAAGGCGGAAGATGAGTACTCTCACTGTTTCCGGATCTGAGTTGGACTAGAACGATGTGAGCCTCAGGTTTCGATTGTGCGACGCGGCTGGCATACCTCATAAAGGTTCATGTGGACCTCGACTTCTCTTGCGATCAGGTGTTGACATCTGCGCATATCCTCTGGGAGAATCAATCAGTTTGCGGCGACAGGTGTACTTGGAGACAAATCAGACCAAGGAAGACCTCGAGGAGAACTGGCAATCGTCTGCATTTGTTTATAACATCGAAGGCTTCCCTAACCTGACGCATGTCTGAGAAAAACGGCAGACGGTCGAGCTAAGCATACAACACGTAGAACGACTACGAATGACAGCACACCGTATCGGGGTCGAGGAGTTGGATCATTTATGTCGTGTGGCTTCAGAAATATCGTCGCCAGAGTCCAGGCCTGCTCAAGCAAGATGACTGACAGAGAGGTGTCCACAAGATGAACACGCACCTCGCTAAAGCTCACAAGTCCCGATATGCCTGGTTCTGCACGATTCAGACGAGAGAAAGATTCCTGCCATTTTGCAGCGACTTGGGCCCGCACCGCGTTCGATGCCATCGACCGCGTAATGAGAAGTACTGTCAATACCACAGCCACAGCCACAAGTTACCACTAGACTAGTCTAGATACGATGCAACACCCCTTGGTGACAAACATGACGTCCACCGACGAGAACGATCAAAGCAAGCATGACGATCGCAACTACCGCCCGAGTACGTAGAGAAGTAGGTAGCCGGCGTCTGCACTCGGTCAAGAATCCTGAATGTGGACCCAGTGCACCCGCTTCGTCAATAGCAGTAATTTCATCAGGTGTCAGAGGAGCTGGATTGCACGTAAGTTCACAAGGTGTCACAATCTCCTTTGATTGAACGCACGTACGCAAGTCGGCGGTTTCAAGGTATTCTTGCAAGCGCGATTTGCTTCGACTCGTGCTAGAAAGTCCTGCTATGAGCTCATGCTCTCGCTAGATGAGACTGTTCGGCAAGCCACGTACGTCACAATGACTGCCCCTTTGCTCCTGACCCACGCAAAAAGAACTTGATTAGGTGTAGCGTTGAGGCGCTTCGCTGCGGCATTCACGACGACATCGACAGGACCACCGGGATTCTGCGTGATCGAGCTAGAAGAAGGTCAGACAGCGGTCCGATTCAATAACGGTGTGCCAACTTCAGGCTGCCGTATGCTTCTACAACAATACCATGCTCGGCACAATAATCAAGGACGCCTTTCTGCTTGGCATAGTTATACGGATGGAGTTGGATCTACCCAAGTACAGTCAGTATACTGTAGGAACTGGATACAAATGACTGTTGTACCTGGTTGACGACGGGTTTATCATTCGCTACTTTCCAAAGCCTTTGCAGTTGCTCTACTTCAAAGTTGCTGACGCCGATGCTCCTGGAAGAAAGTCAGTAACAATAGCCGTGAACGCTTACGAGGTATACTTTGCTAAGCCATCTTTCTTAAAATTCTCGAAGGTTCTCCATTCGGCTTCGTAATCAGTATCAAGTAATGTTGGGCTGTGGACAAGATATAGGTCGACGTAAGCAACACCGAGCTATCCGGCTATGTGGGTTAATACACCTATGGATCGTAGTAGGCACGTACGTTACGAAGGCTAGCCTGGATGGAGTCTTCCGCAGTAGTACCTCCCGAGTATTTTGTGGTGATATACAGGTCGGAGCGAGAGAGACCACTCTCCCGAATAGCAATTCCAACGTATTGTTCTGTCTGGTAAACTGGGGGATGCAACACTCTACAATCTGGGCTCAATACGAGCATTGGATTGACGTACATGCTGCTGTGTCTATGTGAGAGAAGCCAGCATCTAGGGCCTGTTCTACATAGTCTGTGACGTCTTTGAACTTCATGGTAGAGCCTGTACCAAAGGCTATGAGCGGTATCTTTGAAGCATGAGATACATCTAACGAGGGCAAAAACGAGACAGACCTCATTTCCGTCTAACAGCCTGACTGAACCAAAGGGCATGGTGGTGTCTATGGATTACTGGGCTGAGACCAGCACAAGGGTGACTAGACTGGTGAAAGTGTAATACGGCGTTATAGAAACGGAAGCTGAGCGGAACTTGATCGGTGCCCTGGGATGAGAATAGCATATCTTATCCGCGTGACGTAATAGAGACCGAGGAGAACAGCCTAAACGAAGAGTGCTGTATGTATATATTTCAGTATCTCTTCTAATCGGTCAGTCAAGATGGAGAGCCACACCGCACTCGAAACACCATTCATCCCAACAGAGTCAGACGTACAATTATCAGAACAGGCTACAGATCCGTTGTCTACTCAGCGCTCAGATTCACCCATCAGGAAACGTGCCCGCCCAAGTCGGCGTAGCTCAGTGACCTCACTCTCAAGTCTGGGAATGGATACCTCTCAATTCATTCCCAGGGTCTCACAAGAGCCAGACGTACCATCTAGAGACACCAAGTATTACTTTGCCGACGGGAGCTGCGTGTTGCGTGTTGGAAACACCTTGTTTAATGTATGATCTCTCAGTTCCCCTGTATGTGATGGGTTAGTGATCGTTGTTGTAGGTTCATCGTAGTACTATGTCGACGGATTCTTCCTCGTTTAGTACCCTATTTATGCTTCCCCAAGGGGACCTCCCTGTCGAAGGCACGTCAGACGAAAACCCAATCGTCCTGCATGGCGATACTCCAGAGGAGTTCCGTAATTTCCTATGGTCCCTATATGCTCTGTAAGGCTCAGTGCTTCCTCCCATTTTCCGCTCTTATCTGTCCATGCTGTACTAGCCCGCACGAAATTATGGTCGGCCGGGGACCACGTCTCGATCTGAACCGTTTTATAGATATCGCTAGAGTGGCGAGCAAGTATTCTTTCAAGTCGATCGAAACCTGGGCCCTTGAGGCAATACAAGAATTCATCGAGAAGAAGCCTTCTCCTCTACTCGACACCATCCCCATTGGTCTCCCCTTCCCCACGCACTCACCACCGTCCACATTCCTTGAGAGCAAGCGCCAAATTTCGCGTTTGGTACAACTCGCACAAATGTGCAACCACGGCAATCTCCTGGAAACTGTCATCGCTCTTCTACGGCAACTCATGTCAGCATCGCTACATTTTTCTTACCTAGCGATGACACTCGCGGACGAACTCGACCTCAGGGAATTACGGGGTCTCGCATATATGGAAGTCTTGCAAAGGTCTGTGTTTATATGCGGCCGCGATGAAATGGGGAATGAGCTCGTGGAGGGAGATATTCACGAGAGTGCGGATGGATTGGACCGTCTCGTCGTCAGTCCCGCACAGCAGCTTCGCCTTCTTTCTGGGTACTACCGCCTAACCAAAACATGGGAGAAATTACGCGCGGCGCCCGTACACTTCGAACATGCCGCTAGTTGCGGAACAGCCTGGCATCAAACCAGCTGCACTCAGAGCTGGTCAGATTTCTGGAAGGAGAAAACACGGACGGACGGGGTGTTCTCTCTCGGCCCAGCCAATGTCACTGGAAAGCTGCAGATCATCTTAAAAGAGTTCGATAAGTGGGGTTCTGCGACGTACATGCACCAGGAGTGCAAGACGGCAGCGAGGCGTGCAATCCAAGATGTGGTCAAGGGTATCCACGACTTGCTGCCGGATTTTTTCCGTGAAACTGGTGAATACTGACGCTGCGGATTTCAATATGCCATTTAGCCACTACATATCGTCCTATCATCCTCAGAACAGAGGCCTGTGGTATGTGTAGTTTATATAGCTCTCACCCTACTACCGTTACTTCCACCAGTCGGAATATCTATTGCTACCATCCAATGTACTACATAGTATTATGTAGAGGTGCTCACATTCACATTTTCTGTTTACCCTTCACAACGGTGTCCTCGTAATTAAACGAATCGCTGGCGCTCGAAACCTCGCGACGTTCCTTCTTCCATGGACCGTCCGCTACTTGGTGGATATCTCTTGTGGACATTGATACCATGTTGCGCATCAGATTGTCGATGTTGTCGTCGGATGGAGGCGGCTCCAAGCCTATCTGTGATCCTCGCCTGAGAGTTTGCAGAAGTATCTCTTCCTCCTCTAGATGTTGGATGCGAGACCGTAGGCCCCGAAGGATCATCTCAGAAAACACTAGGTATGATCAGTCCACGGAACATATTCAAGCACGATTGACCAACTTTTCTCCTCCACCGGGTTTTGCGGCGGGGGTTGAACCAAGACAGAGTACGATCTGAGCTCTTCCTCAATCCTCGGACCGTCCAACTTGAGTTCGGAGATCACTTTTTGCTCGAATGCCTGTTGACTTAACTCCCAGTCGGCGTTAGGAGTCTCGTCTGGCCCATAAGCGGTTCCAACTGAACTAGCGGGTGATGGTACGCGAATGACGGGTGAGGCATAGGCAGGATCGCCACTATGCATCAGGGGGACGTTAGGCATTGTGCAAAGGGGACAGAATTAGCACCAATAACTCGCGGATTAGTAACACTTCACACCTCGACACGGTGGTCTGACAAGACACGACGCGGTGTGACATTGTTGATTAGCGCGACTGTGACAATCAGTCACGAGCTATCTCCCATTTAAATCTTTGCGACGCGTGTCCTGCTTCCTTGCTCTCCTCCACCATCTTCACGACTCCAACTGTCTCTATTGACTCTGTATTGTAATTTCACTCATGGCGTATGTCTTCAAGAGAGGTGAGCGCCTTTACACTCGCCTCGGTCGCACAAACTGAACACTGTTTCATCAACGTCTTTTCCCTGCAGATGGGTAAGTGGTTCCATCAGACGCGACGCGACGCGTCTCGCTTATCCGATTCCGTCTAGTCGGAAGGAAACTGTTCAATTCGACAAGGTAGATTAAATATCGCGCCCACAAAATCTCTGTGCTCACCCAAGTGGCAGATCACTGCGAGGATAAACAAGCTTTGCTATGGCCTCGATATGGATTACGTTGATCCCATCGAGTGAGTCCAGGGCTCTATCCTTGAGGCCTCATATTTACCCTCCTCAGGGTGGCAAAGAAAGTGATCACCGGTGTATACCAAGGCGTCAACCCAGTTGAACTCGATGTCA
>JBBPJZ010000474.1:0-19362 GCA_038089015.1 Chalciporus aff. trinitensis | reverse complement strand
TGTGTTTGTCAAAGCTCGCAACAATGCCATACTTTGTGGATCACCGCACCCGATCAACAACGTGGAATGATCCAAGATCATCCCAAGTGACTGTGGCGGCTGCCTCTGCGTCAGCGACTGCAACTGCCAACCTTGGCCCTCTTCCGTCGGGATGGGAGATGCGATTGACGTCAACCGGCCGAATTTACTTCGTGGATCATAACACTCGCACAACTACATGGGATGATCCACGTTTGCCAACCAACCTAGACTCAAGTGCTCCTCAGTACAAGCGTGACTATAGGAGGAAGGTGATCTACTTCCGCAGCCAGCCTTCGATGAGGACCAAAGAGGGCAAATGTGAAGTCAAGCTGCGGCGGAATAGAGTCTTGGAAGACAGCTTTGCTGCGGTGATGAAGATGCGCGGTGAAGACATGAAGAAGAGATTAGTCATTAGGTTTGAGGGTGAAGACGGTTTGGACTACGGAGGAGTCTCCAGGTATGAAATGTGGCTATTTCTCTTCACACCGTTGATCTCCGCACAGGGAGTGGTTCTTCCTGATTTCCCATGAAATCTTCGACCCATCCTATGGGCTTTTCCAATATTCAGCACACGATAACTACACACTCCAGGTTAACTGGATGTCGGGGATCAATCCGGAACACCTGACTTACTTCAAGTTCATTGGCAGGATTATGGGATTGGCAATATTCCATCGGCGGTTCTTGGACGCTTACTTTGTCACGAGCTTCTACAAGATTATCCTTGGGAAGAAACCCGTCTTGTCTGATCTGGAAGCTGTCGATGCAGATCTCCATCGCAGCCTTGTGTGGATGCTGTAAGGGTTTTCATACATCCCCCTGGGAAAGAGGCTGAAAAAAGGATCTCTGCATTCTAGGAAGAACGATATTACTGACGTTCTCGACGAGACCTTCTCAGTAACTGAGGACCGCTTTGGCGAAATCATTGAAGTAGACCTCAAACCTGGTGGAGCCAACATTACCGTCACAGAAGACAACAAAAAAGAGTATGTTGAAGCGGTAGTAGAATACCGTACCAAGACCAGAATACGGGAGCAAATAACCGCACTTCTGGAAGGTTTCAGAGAGCTCATTCCTGCAGAATTGATCGATGTGTTTGATGAACGGGAGCTCGAGCTATTGATTGGCGGAATGTCCGAGATTGACACGTACGTATTGTCTCTGTACCTTCCTGTGCAAGGGGATGATCTGACGCGCTGTAGCGATGACTGGATCTCATACACTGACTATCGCGGGTACGAGAAAACGGATCAGGTTATCGAGTGGTTCTGGCAGTGCATTCGCAGTTGGCCAGCTGAACGCAAAGCTCGTTTACTGCAGTTTGCCACTGGGACATCACGAGTTCCTGTCAATGGCTTCAAGGATCTTCAAGGATCTGATGGGCCTAGGAGGTTTACCATCGACAAGTCTGGTGACCCCTCGCAGCTTCCTCGGAGTCATACTTGCTTCAATAGAATCGAGCTCCCTCCATACGAAGATTACGAGAGTTTGGAAAGGAAACTGACGTATGCTATCGAGTGCGTATATCTCGTTGTCCTTCGGGGACTGAATGCTGATTTATGGGTGCAGAGAGACAGAAGGTTTTGGAGTAGAGTAACAGGTTACACTTTCAATTTCACGTCTTCTACGTCTTATTCCCTTTACACCTTGCGTCGTTGTATCTATACCTGGGCTTCTGATTTCTGATTGTATGGCTATTCATATATACCTTGCTACCCTACTTGCGCTACCGTAGTTCCACACTCTGGGATCGTTCGAAGTCATTTCAGCTGTTTGTTGGATGCAAATGATCGCCTTTGTCCGCTGTGCATGTGATTGGCACCACCACTGAGTTCGGAATGTCTTAAGCCTACAGCTGGCGTTCCCAAGCGCCTCCCATGAGGCCATCATGCGAGCAGAAGACGGATTCCAACTGGTACGTTGGCCAGACCACATAGCCAGGAGCTTACCAGAGCAGAAGGCTGACGTCACTGTCCAGACCCCTTTTACTGAGCGGAATGCCTACCTCAGTGACCCAGTTCTTCCCAGTCTATTGAAGAGGATTTTGCCCCCGAAGTGCGGAACTAGCGATCAGACCAGCTAATTAGGATGCTCATCATGCATATGCAGGGTAGCAGACGAGGTTGAACCTGATCTTGTGCGCTTCGGCACGGAAGTAATCACCAGTAAGTATCTTTCGTCGAGCGCGATCACCTACTAACGCCTTCTCAAGCCATCCGTGCGATCAGCGAGCGCGCTGTCCTCCCACGCCTTACCCAGTATAATCATTGGGGACAACGCATCGACCAGCTTGATACATCGGAGGCATGGAAGGAGCTGAAAGGTGTTTTCTTCAAGGAAGGTATTCCAGGCATCTTTTACGAGAGAAAGTATGGCGAATTTAGCAGGATTTATGGGTTTGCCAAGTTGCACATGCTCGTCGGTGACTCACATGTGGTGAGTCAATCAGGCCACTTCTTCTCGGAGAACCGATCCCTCAACACCGGTTTTTCGCAGGTTGGATGCCCGATATCCATGACCGATGGGTGTGCCAGAGGTGAGCGTTTAAGTGCTTTACTGGGCTAAGTACATTGTTGTAATGGCGAGACCCCTTGGCCAGTCATCGAGTTAATTGGTACACCAGAGATGAAGGCAAAGATATTCCCTCGCCTCACGAGGTATGTGCATTGATCAAGGAACGGATCTCGCTGCTTACTAGGTGATAGCCGTGACCCAGCACATGCCTTTACTTCAGGCCAATGGATGACCGAGGCAGGTTTACCGCGGCTCTCATCTACGTACGTAGCTCACTTGGGATCCATAGAGGCCAGGAGGTTCAGATGTCTCCCTCACCGAGACGATCGCTGTTCCAACTGGAAATTCCGGGGATAAAATGTGGCCCACATACCAACTGGACGGGTTCAAATGGTTCTCTAGTGCAACTGACAGCGATGTATCGGTCGCATTGGCTCGTACAGGGGACATTCAAGACGGATCTCGTTCACTCTCCCTGTTCCTTGTTCCCCTTCGTCTGCCACTCCTTCGGCAACCTGGAGCACCTGCTCCATCTTCCATCAGCAACGGGATTTACACTCACAGGTTGAAGAACAAGATTGGTACCCAGATGGTACCCACCGCTGAGCTCTCGTTACGATCAACGACGGCGTACCTCCTCGGTCCACTCAACCAGGGTGTTAAGAATATCCTTCCTGTACTTTACATCACTCGGATCCACAGTGCCATCTCTGGGACAGGCCATTTGCGGAAGTGTCTCGAGATTGCGGTTGCCTACTCGAAGGTTCGGAAGATATCAGGTGGCAGCCAACTTCTCGAGGACAATTCCATGCATGTAGCGCAGCTAGCCTCTATTAGTCTCGTCTATCGCGCGCTCACGCACCTCGTCTTTGGAACGATATTATTAATGGGAAAGATCGAGGCGAACGTAGCGACCAAGGATGACGAATTGCTGTTGAGGATTTTGACAGCAGTAGTAAAGGCATTTACAGCAGAGAAGGCGGTTACAGCTATGGAGGAGGCCATGACAACTCTTGGAGGCATGGGTTATATGGAGGAGGTCGGGATTGGCAGGTAAGCACCTTTCCCAAAGCAACGACATTGGATCTTTACTCAGCTCGTCACCAGGTCTATCCGCGATGCTTTGGTAGAAAAGATCTGGGAAGGCACGACCTCTGTGCTTGCCTTGGATCTCGTACGGAGCGCCAAAGACCCAGAGACATTCCAGGCCTTTACAACTGTCAGCGCGTTTTTGTTGTGCAACTGATTTGAGAGCTAACGAACAACATAGTGGGGAAGAAATATCATCGGCTCTTGTCCGCCCGAACTCAGCTCCAAGCTGGGCACCGAACTGCGAATCGTTCAAACGGCTTTCCAGAGAATCCAGGGAATTTACAGTAATCCTGCGACCGTGTCACCCCTGCTGCACCGTCCCTGCCTGATATTGGTTGGCTATGCCGCATCGGCGGTCTTTCTTCTCGAACATGCCGTGTGGTCGAACAAGATGAAAACCCAAGAACGGGACATGGACGCTGAGGTGTTTATGCGCTGGGTGAATGAGGGCGGGCTGTCTGCTTCATTGCAAGAAGCCACGGCCACGGCCGCATCTCATGGTGGCCGCGTTTCCATGAACAGTATCCTGGTATATGGTCCTAAGCTGTAGCCATCTTTAACTTCATGCCCACTGTATATTACAATCTGGAGGGTGTTATATCACTACAACAGAGATTTCCTTTCCCCTCGTCATCATGAAGATGCTATGATGGAGTGCCATTGTGGGGAACGATATGGCAACTGAACGGTGCCCTGATAAGCATAGAAAATGGCAAGAGCATTACAAAATTACCGTACCCAAGCAACCCTCGGCCTCCCCAGCCCTTTCGAGGGGTAAGCTGGAGTGATACCTCCTGGTCCTCACGAAGGACTTGTATAAGTAGTTCGCGCTACATCATGCCGTGGTTTGCATGGATTCTATGAAAGAATCTGTCGACTGGCTTACGTTTTCGTTGACGCTGACAAGGTCCGCTAAAGGCTGGAGAGAGGACGCCGTGAAGGATGCCTTCGTCAGACGGCCAAACTTGACGATCAAATCGTCGCGACGTAAACCCTGTATTGAGGTCTAAATCAGACGAATTGGAATAACGATGGTTTGGGCGTACTGCGTCGGCAGCGGGACTCCCAGGTGCGACGCCGTCTACCTTGGCAAATGCAATCAATCGTTCTTCTGATTGCATACCAGACCCCGAGGGCGTGTCTGTCGGTAGTGTAGATGGAGGAGCGAGAGAAGGATCGTAAACTGCCTCGAGTGCTTTCCCAATCTCGTCCATGAGCCTCTTGAGATCATTTCTCAACTCGATAATTCGTGCTCTAGCTGGACGAATTGCGTAAATGTCCAGATCGGCACGGGGAAAGCCTTCGGGGTCGACGAGGGGGGTTGTCATATCGCAATTATTAGCTTTGAGGATGGAATATTGAACATTGAGCTCTGCTTCAATGCCATCTTTTATGGCCATCAGCGTGCGAGCATGTTCTCGAGGACTGTCTGGCGATGGCAACATGAATCCCATAACGCTTGGCTTGAGTGGGGAGTTGGCTGTGAAAGGGGTCGAGTAGTGACCAAAACAGTTGATTACGTACCCTAATGCAAGCTTTACCGTTCCGCTCGCTCTCAGTTCCCAATCTACCACTGGTGACTAGCAGAATTTTCCAAACTCATGATGGTATTGATAAGACTAGAGATGTAAAAAGGTGTGACTTGTTTCGAGTACATTCGTTTCACTATTTGTTACAGGAATGGTTTGGTAACTTCACGCAACAACCTTTCCATCAACAATCTGCGCAGAATCGAAAATACGCATAGCCTCTTTCGCAGCCTTGATACCGCTCGCCATCATCGCCCCGAACGTAGGACCCATGCGGTTGGAGCCATCGTGCTCCGAAAGCTCCATACCTGGCGCAACGATAAATGTATGTTCCTCTTTGTGTTTCGCGTACTTACCAGTCATAATAAGGCCAGGAGTAACCTCGCGAGTACCGTTGACAATGGCTGGCTCAGCACGGTTCATATCCAATCCCCTCATGTTACCAAGCTCTTTCAACAATCCAGCACTGACCAATCGCTTGGCAGAGAACGCGCCCATAGGACCATCGTGACCGGTAGCGGATATCACAACGGGCGCAGTGATCGTGTTGGGGTCCATGCAAGATTGCGTGTCATGGTTAAGGGAGACAAGAGTCCAGTTCGTCACAACTCCCGATACACGCTGACGGCCCTGGAAGTCAGTACGGATGATGAGATCTTCGACTGCAGTAGCGTTCATCATCACAACGTTGGGAAGGGCCAGAGTACGAGATAAGACCGTGGAGGTGAAAAGGGCTGCGTGTTTGACGACCACGAATGCACCTTCATCTTCATATGGTACTCCAAGTTCCCGTAAAAATCTGTCGGCCGGCTTGCGGACGACCTAGACCGTAAAATTCAGTGATCGCTGCAAGTTTGTTCCATGCAAAATATATCCTCACCATCGGGGTCATCAGCTGGCCACCGAGCCAAGCTCCACCTCCTGGTGCGACACCAGCTTCCAAGATGGTGATTTTGAGGTCCGGTCGGCTCGTTGCCAGGTGGTAAGCACAGGACAAACCGGCACTTCCAGCGCCAATGATAACAACATCTGATACGGCTCGTTCGTACATCATGTTGAAGTATCTAAGTTCAGGTAGGTTTGTCACCTATGGTTGGATAGCTTGCTCAATGTCTCACCGTTTGATCATAGCCCTCGACACTTGTGCTTCCTCGATAGGGGCAAATCGATAGTTGCCCTCATAGTCTTCGCAGACATCATACTGGGTCTTGTCGAGACTTTGGAGGTCCTTTTTTGCAAGGTAGACGGGAGAGTCCTCGACAGGGATTGGGAGAGTCGCTGCTGGGGGTGCCATGGCTAAGATATTCGGCGGACTTTACGCTCTAGCCTTCTGGCCCCCCCTTTTTATGGCTCAGCAATGGGGCCTTCTCCCCTTGGCATGGCCGCTGCGCCAATCGGCGATTTTCTCACACTCTAACTTCTTCTCCAACGCTCGGACGGAGCTGCGGAAGGTCATTTCCTTCCGTTCACGAGTACCACACTCGGAGCATAACACGAATGTTTCCGTGTCATGGTTGATCTTTCTTTGTCCCAGGCTCGGTTTGTGATCTCCTAGTTAAAGGACGGTGTCTATGTCCACCATGCCTTTCCGGCACCGTCGAAGGTCGTTTGATATTGCCTTCATAGACTCTCGACTGTGATTTAGCGTTGCAATACACCAGCTAGGTCTTTGAATATTTCCACGCATGTCCTCTGAAAATAAATATAGGAAGCCCCCTTGACCTTTGTGGAAGATCGCTCTCAGCTCTTCGGTACGAACGAGGCCCATTATCTGTGCTCCATTGGTGGGGAATATAGAGGAGCAATCAGCTGACAACGCTGGTGACCTCGTGTCTTATCTAGAAGACCACACTGATCATCTATCAAGGCGTATGATTGTAGTGATTGTCCTCATGAAATACACCGTTGAGGTGTGGGCATCGGACCGCACGCATCTTGGCCGAGTTACTACGTATGTCTGAAACTTGATCGAGATTTAGCCTATCCATGGAGGCAGTCTGGGAAATTAGAGAGGGGGTTGCAATTGGGGCGTATTATTGGGTGCCAAGTGAACTCAACATGCGTAAAACGTCAGTGTAGGGTCCCTGTGCGGGACTCCCCGCGCCTTATCAGGCTGTTCGATGTTAGGTCCAACGGAAGGAGCTACAAACGAGTCGTATCCTTTTTACGGTACCACTAGGAAAGCATTCCGTGTGCATGTATCTGTAACGAGGAAGTGTATCACGCCAAACCCACATACCAAGCACAATGACGACTGTGGCATGCCAGTGGCCAATGCCATTGCACAACAACAGCAACAACAGCAACACGACATCAACGATGCCCGACAACGCTTTTGTGCTCTTCCCGTTCCTAAATCGCAACGATAGGGTGTGCAACTTGTTCAAGGTTCCAGGTAGTGCGCCCATGCAACAGATACCAAGCCCCAATGGTTTTTCGTCATCGCCGAAATCAGGCTCCGTCCTCTTTTGCCACCTTCAAGGAACGAGTTTCTAGTGAGTTTTCTCGCTGTGGGGTAGACCTAGGACAACCTACACGTATCAGGTTCTTCTCTCGGCCGAACAAGTCCGATGGTTAAGCGATATGTCAGTGGTAGATACGTGAGTCATGTTATTGATGACTTGTAGTTGAGTGTGTCTGAATCTTTCTGGGTATGTGCTCTTTGGTCCTTGGATGAAGCATTCTGGCTCTGCGATTTTACCATGCTCAAAAAATATCACTAGTACGTCTGCCTTTTGAACGGTCAAATCTCGCACCCGAGCCGAACTGTTGCACCTCAAAGACCCAGCCCCGCCTTATAAACCCCCTCGTAGCAACCTGTCGAGCACAGACTTCGTCTCCTCCTACCACGACGACCTCTTCCTAATCTTCACCTCCCCATCCAAGATGCTGTCCCAAAATTTCATGCTCGAGCGGGACCCCCTTTCTCTCGAGCGCATCCGATCAATTCTTGTCCGGCTCGAGGATACCATCATCTTTGATTTGATCGAGCGCGCTCAGTTCGCCCACAACCCGCGGATGTATATCCGTGGCGTTTTCCCTGAACTCAAGGAGATGGGTTTCGACGGTAGCTGGCTGGAATGGTTCTTGAAAGAGACCGAATCCTTCCATGGTACGCCTCCCTTCCCACTTATTCACCAGCTAAACATAGCTCGGCCTTTTACTCACACCCACCCGAAAGCCAAAGCTCGCAGATACACTAGGTATGATGTGATCTTCGTCATTCCGTGATCTCCCAAGCTCATCAAATATCCGCAGCCCTGATGAATACCCGTTCACGAGCGATCTTCCCGCGCCCGTTCTGAAGCCGCTCAATTTCCCAAAGATTCTCTATCCGAATACCGTCAACGCAAACCCTTCGATACTCTCTTTCTACACCCGTGCCATCGTTCCTCGCATAACAAGACGCGCCACCCTTGCCCTTGCTGCCACCAAGCGCTCAAACGGTATCAGTGGCGACGACGAATTCGAAGACGATGGCAACTATGGCAGTGCCGCTACCATAGATATAGAGGTTCTCCAAGCTATCAGCAAGCGTGTTCATTATGGTATCTTACCTTCTACCGTTCTCGTTAGGAGGCACAGTGACTCATGGGGGTTCTAGGAAAATTCGTCTCGGAATCCAAATTCATCGCAGATCCTGCCGCATTCATTCCGCACATCATCAAGCCGAACAGGGAGGCCCTCGAAGCGCTGATTACGAAGCCGGAGGTAGAGCGTAAGCTGCTGCTGCGCCTGCGCAAGAAAGCCGTGACCTATGCACAAGATTTCAACCCTGATGGGGACGCCATCGTGAATTCCCACCTGAATGGCACTGCCAAGATAGATGTAGATGGTGTCGTCGAGTTGTATGAAAATTACATTATTCCCCTTACAAAGGAAGTCGAGGTATGGTGTATTCGTGGCCTTATCTGGTCCTTCCGTTAACGTTATCTCGAAGGTGGACTACCTCCTGCACCGCCTAGATGGAATGTCAGAGGAAGAAATCGACAAACTTGCTGGTGTCAAACATTGTGATTGATACCTTTACCGGAGGTTGTACTTTTGCTTGTATCCTTTATCTGCTTGTTGTGAATGTAGACTCCTTGTTCCCCAACCACGATACCACGAATAATAAAGGGTTTTTTCCAAGCAAACCTAGTACAGTATCAACCTTGAAGTACGCGATTTGTCAATGGGTGCAATCCAATGTGGATAATGAATGAAGCAAGAAATAGTTGATCCATACGAGGTGAGTGGATGCAGAGGTATCACATAAGTGTCGAACAACGCGGGAAAGGGCGACGAAACGAAAAACGGCAAAAGATACGCGAAAAAGGGGTGATAAGCAAGATAGGAAACGCAGCCTGAAACATAGCATTAAATATATGCTACAACCCGAGATCTAGGGGTTCATCAACACGCATTTCTCAGACGGCAACGGTGAAACCCACCTTCAAAAAGGCGTTTCGCTTCCTCCGGACCAATGGTCCGAGTGGCACGTTTCGCCAGAAGTTTCTCGGTTCTGTACTTCTCATACAAGACCTCCCGGGTATGGACCTTCAGAACCTACCATTTTGATGGGCAAGATAAGTAACATGTCCTAAAGGAGCAGCAGCCACGCAAAAAGGTGCAGACATACCTTCATATGCGTTAGCAATATAGCTGTTCGAAGGGCGGCGAAATCGCAGTGTTCAGGGTTCAGTACGTCAACGGTCCCCCATCTGAACTTCCGAGTGAACACGCCTCTGAGGTTCTCCGGCGGAGTAAAGTTGGCGGACTTGCGAGATGCGATAGGGCTCTCTGGGCACGCGACAGGGCTTGAGAGCGATTCAGCATCCTCATGCTGGGCGGAGGAGTACTGGGATTCGGCAGTCTTGGGACGCAGCTGGTTACGCCGTGGGGAACCCAAAGGTTCAGGCGTGATAAGGGCAAAGGGGAGTAGGTTGTCGAGCATGCCCTTGGTCACGGTCTTGGCAGAGAAGCGAACATTTGAGACGCTGTCATCCTCGTTCTCGTCGGGGTATTGAGGCTCCCTCTCGTCCAGTGCGATGGACGAGAGATCCCGACGTGGACGGGATCGGGATCGGGACGCACGCGTCCCCCTGAGTCTGATCACGGTACGTGAAGACCTTTCCTCCGTTACATCACCCTCAGGGACATCGTAAAAGTCTCCATTCTCTACCGGGTGATCATCTGTACCATTGATCCCGTTGTGAGAGCCATTCGTGGCCTGAACCTCGTCACCTTGTGATGATTGTGATTGGGGCTCCTTCGTTTTTGCAGAGGCAAAGACTCCGAAATCCAGACCAGCCTGCCGCAACCCTTTGCGTACAGCTATTTTTACTGCGGACAGTGTCTCGTCCGTGAGCGAATCGGCCTTCGCGATGACTGGCAGTACGTTAACGCGGGCCGAGAGACGACGGAGCACGCGCAACTCGGCGGGTGACATCACAGTATCGCCGGAAGCTTTGTCGGACTGATCGATTTCAGCACCGGCCGGAGACCAAGAAATTGTGCTCTCGGAGACGGTCTTTTCGGGTACGCCGTGTCCACGGGGAGTGTTCCTAGTCATGATAGACGAGGCGTCAATCATGAAGATGCATCTAGAGGTGGTCAGACGTATTGCCACGCAGTGTAAGTTGGAGGAATAGCCTACAAATGCACATGCTGATCTCCTCTACCCTGCCTAACCACTTTGGATTCCTGAAAGCAACTTAGATTCAAGGACATCAAAACGGGTCGAAAGAAAGCATACCTCGTTCATGGTAGCGGCATATTGCTCGTCAATGTATTTGATTATGTTAGTGACCTGATGCTCAACGCTCAATTCTTGGCCCGAGGAAAAGTCAAGTCCAGGGGTATCAATGACGGTCAATAGTACCCGGTCGTAACGGGATTCACATATCTCCACACACGTGGTATTGATGGCTTGGGTATGCTTTAAAGCACCTTTCACGAAACGGTGCAGGGCGGCGACCTGGTCCCCAGTGGCCGAAGGCGAAATATCGGCCGTGTCAAGCAAAAGACGAAGGAGGGAAGTTTTGCCGGTGCCACGGGCACCCACAACCTAATTTCTAGTGTTAAGTACTAGGCAAACAGAGCAACAAAGAAAGGGACATACCATAAGGTTGAAAGCGGGCGGCGTGCGACTCCTACGTTGGGTTCGACGTGTCGTAGTGCCAGCACTCGACGGACTCCTGTAGTTATCGAACGCAGAAGGAGGATGCTGCGACATATACAAAGAAGAAATTTTGGCGTTTGGCGTGTCGGGTGGTTGACCTGGGTTAAACCGAAACGGTTTGTGGAAAGGAATGGGGGCATGGTCGAGGGAAGGGAGAGAGCTTTTGACCGCACCTTGGTAGGGTCCAGGAAGCTCAGGTACTGGGGGAGTGTCTTTTAGGACTGAAATGTCGACCAAGTTCTCCGGCCATGGAATTCCTTGCGGGCTGAGAGTTGGAAGGGAGAGAGACGTTTTGAGTTGGGCGCCGCTGCTTGCGCTGTTGGCTCTGGGCCGCTTCCGGAACGAAAACATGGGCTAGGGCAGGAGACGTGGAGAGAAATGAACAAGAAAGAGTGGAGAAGGAGTGGTCTGAATGGACAGGAAACAAGTAAAGAACGTTCGCCCGCTTGGTCAATGGATAGATGTACAGAAGCTCAGTTGGGGAACTTCAGCTTGCTGGAGATTTCGAGAAGGCCGCTCTCGAACACGCAAAGAACCGCAACTGACAATTTGTGACAAAGGTTCAACGCGCGCTCTCACTAAAATTAATTGGTACCGTCCGACATGATGGCAACCATTCCGCGGAGTCCATCCTCCTCGCTGTCTTGTAATTTTTCCTTCAAAACATACATACAGAAGATGGTCGATAGCTGTGGTAGATGAAAACGAAGGAACAACGAAGAAAAAAGCGAGCAACATCAGAAACCAGTGACACTGAGAATTGAAAAAAAAAAAAAAAATACAGTACAAAGTTGTCCAATTGCAAAAGACAATAACCCAAAAACGATGATTCAACAGTATTCCATGTAATGTGAGAGCGAGCTTCCGCAGACCCAGTGCAGACGAATCGATGCTTCTACAATCCATACCTGGATGGAAGATACGACACGGGATGTAAGACGGGGTGATAAGACTCGTGGGGTAGCCTGAATCTCCGAGAAAAAAAATGTGTTACAAGTGTCCTTTCAGGGTATAATGTGACCATGGCCAGTGGATTCGTCCACTCTCATCCTCTTTTGGATATGCGGAGGCTCGATGTCGTCACTTTTTCTTTTCAAGTCGACGTCCATGGGTTCGCATGGTGTGTCCTCCAAAGGCGTTCCGTTCTGATAACGTACGTCGCCAACTAGAATAGAAGACGGTGGTGATTGGGTCGGAGGTGAGTGTGCCGAGGATGACACGACGGATGGAGGCACTTTTGATGAAGTCGAGGCACGTCGTGCCCCTTTTTTGTTAGCACCGTTGCTGCTGTTGTCATGGTTGTAGTTACACGGGAGTGACCTCCGTGCACAACTTGAGCAAGCGGGATGGGCCCCGTCGCATTTCGTTTTCCGTGCTGTCGTCAGTAATGTCATCAGCATGCTTTACATTGGGAAGTTGACTTCAGTCACCCACCTCTACAAAAGTTGCAAGCTACCACTTTAGGGCCCGCGCTAGTGGTCTGGCGGGGAGTTCTGCCAGGCACAGTCGATGCACGTTTCCTTTGAGCGGCTTGCTGCTCCGAAGCCGGTCTGATCGGTGGCAGAGGGGGGGCCGTCATCACGACCGTCGGGGAACTCTCAGGAAGAGCCAAGGTGGCGATATGCGGCAATTCGTTATCTTTGAACAGGGAACGTCCATCGGGGGCTGGCTGTCCAGTTACTGTATGTTTTGGCCGTACCACTGGCGCAATAGTGGGAAGAACTTCACGCGGCTCAGACGGTCCAGCAACAGGCTGCGAGAACCCCTCCAGCAAAGGACGCTTCTCAACGTTGGAGCTCCTGCGCGACAACGGCTGGGAGGGCATCTCAGGCGAGACAGAGGGGTCATTCTCGTCCGCTGACCGATCTTCTGCACTGCCTTCAGAGTCGCTTTCGTCTTCCTTGCGCCTGTGTGGGTTGCGTCTTTTACTGGTTTGCGGCATATAATCGCAAGGGTTGGATCGCTTGACGCACTGGCCGCAGGCAGGACGTCCGCCATCGCATTTGAGTTTACGAGCTGTGGTACGATCGATTCAGTCCTATGAATGTTTGAGAGTAGCTGCCAGCACGCACAACGGCAAAAGTTGCATGCAACGGTGATTTTCTTTGTTCTTTGCTTCGAGGACCCTGGTGAAAATCATTCAAAGCCACGGTCAAGCAGAGACATGCCAAGAACTTACTTCCGGCACTCTTAACGTGGTTAGGGGGAATGCTTGGACCATCTCCCATGGGTCTTGCGATGGGCATGCCACGCACATCTGTCCCTGGTGGGAGATCTCGCGAGATGGACAAAGAATGATGCCGAGCCGCATGACCAGAAGTCTCGATACTAAGCACGGGTCGGGGTGTGTGTGTGAGCGCAGCAAGTTGCGTACGAGGAATCATGCCCTGCTGGATTTGTGGGTGGAGACCGTGATTTGCAGAGTGGTGTTGGATGAGATATTCATTCCGGAATTTGTCGAAGAGATACTCCCGAGTATACTTCTGCAGCGTCTACGTAAAGAAGGAATGTCAAGGACGACAAATGAACATGATCGTATCACTAACCTCCATGTGGTAGAAGATGGCGGATCGCAAGGGCAGAAAATCACATTGATTCGGGTCAAGCACGTCCATTGATCCCCACCGGTAGCTCCGGATGAACTTGCCACGAGAAAGTTTGGCAGAGGAGTGTTGATGCGGGGATGGCGTATACTGCTGTACAAGCTCGTGGCGGGAAAGGGGCATTCGAGTGACACCATCACTGTGCGAATAGATTTCGGGTGATATGAGCGCATAAGGAAGGCGTAAGAACGAGGGTGTAGCCGGTGAAGTTGGGGGTGACGGATGGCCGGGAGAAGCCCTGTTATGGCTACCATAGCCATTGACTACTTCACTTTTGACGGGATGGCCAGACTCAGCCACGTCTTTTCGATGCTGATACTGCGGATGCGTGTCCACATCGAAGATCCCGAAGCCAATTCCTGCTTCTGCGAGATCTCGGCGTACGGCCATCTTGACAGCTGTTAGACGGTCGTTTGTCAACGTGTCCGCGCGTGCTATCACGGGGAGCACGTTTACACGGGAAGACAACCTCCTGATCGTGTTGATTTCTGCTGTGGGGAGGGTCGGACGACATAAGATGGGGTTTGTCGTCACGGGTGGCTCAAGGATGACGGGTTCCGGCTCCGTGTGAGAGAAGCTGTTGGCGCGGGCTCGGGAAACGAGCGGGGCAGGTGGCCCAGGAACGGCCGGGGGGACGATCACGTCGGGATCCAAAAAATATATACACCTGGATCGTGGGTCAGCTTTCGGGAGATACGGAGGTTAAGCGCCCATGTCGAGGGCAACCCACAGGTGGATATTGTGGTCCCCTGTCTGTGCCTTCCACTCCTATGGAGTAAAAGGGTGAGCAGAGGGAGTGAATGAGAAGATAAGGAGATACAGACATCGTCGATACTGTCTGCGAAACGGGCGTCGACTTGGCGGATAATTTCCTGTATTGTACGTTCGGGGGCATGTTCATCTGCGAAGTCCAAGGAAGGTGTATCGATAAGAGTGAGAGCGAGGACTTGAGGGGACGAGGTTGGGTCGCTGTTGAGGTCGATGTTGATTGACGCGGAGCGAATGTGGGAAGTATGACCGCTACATCCCTGGACGAACTTTGCTACAGATGCGAGCTGGTCTTTGGTGGCGGAGTGAGATATGTCGCTGGTGTCGAGGAGGAGACGGAGAAAGGAGGTCTTTCCGGTGCGCTGACCGGCGACCATGAGAGAGTATGTTCTGATGGTTCCGGGTGCAGGATCGAGGGTGTTGAGGGATGTTCCGGGAAGCATACCGTCGTGGGTGTAGTGTAGAGAGGGGGTGGACGTCCGGGAGATGGTGGGTGGGTTGTTGTCGTCGGTGAAGAAGGGGTTGTCGCTGTTGTCGACGACGAGCGGCATGTGTGGACGTGGACGAGGCCAGTCCGTTCGGGGGAGACAGAGCGAGGGTTGCCCGCGAGGCGAGGCAAGCGCGGGGGTGATAAACACCGAAAAGAGGGACGTCGTGACGGAGCCGAACGTCAGATACCGAACCAATCGGATCCGTTCATTAGAGCTTGTTTACCCATCTCGAAAACATAATAAAATATATAAAATTATAATAAATCGTGTTTATAGGACGGAAGTATACGGTCAGTAATTTTTAGTTGTGCTGTACAGTATACTTTGAGACATTATAGCGATCTAGGTTATCCGCGAGCAGATATCATGGGACGATTCTAGACCCTTGAACACCATTAGCCAGATGCAGCAGTTTCTTTTTTTTTTTATTCGTGAGAGTCCCCTCACCGTAGCAACGATTCGGCACGTAATTTCTCACACCGTCCGCCATCCTCCCCCATCTTCGATGCCCTCGGTCGATGGCCCGGCCATCTCCGCCCCCTTCTCCGCTTTCTTCTTCACCCCTCTTTTACTCCGTGTCCCTTTCGGTGCCTTCCCCGGCCCGCGTCGTCGGGGATGCTCCTGGTACTTGCATGCTAGCGATCGTGTCTCGCAATTCGAACAGCACGGTCGTCCACCGTCGCATCGTAGCTTCCGACCTACACAGCCAATCGTAAATCCTATCGCATCCGGCTTCATCAATCACTCACCTCGGCAGAAATCACACGCAACGTAGATCTTTCGTGTCACCCGTCTCTTCTCCTGAGTCGACCCCTCTCCATCTCCAGCACCATCCATCCCCTCATTCCTTACTGGTTGCGACGACGTACTCATGGTCGTCGCAGGCGAATCCCCTCCAACATCTTCTCCCATCCTCATTGGTCCTGAGGTGACATGTGGTTCGGGCAGTCGAAGTTGAGGTAATATCGGTCCCTGCTCGTACCGATCCGGCGAAAGGCCTAGCGTACCCAGCAGCTGGCTTACTGGGGGGAGCACTACCCTGTTCGATGGACCATCTGGAACTGTCCCTGGAGGTGGCAGATTACTTAATGACCCTCTTCTATCCCACTCGTCCGAGCTGTACAACGGCGCCAGTCGGTGTCTCCCGTAATGCGATTCTGGATGATGCTGCGGTAGAAGATATCGTGGATCAGAGTACTCTGCATTCACCGTCAGCCGGCTTTCTCGTCAGATTCCCCAAACTCGGCTCACCGTGTTGAGACTGACTTGGGCCTGGCAAGTTTTGATTATCATAGTAACTCGATGAAAAAGATGGCCCTGGCCCAACCGTAGACTCAGCACTGAATCGTGGTTGAAACCTCGGCGGGGTTTCCTCTCGTGCAGGGGACGGCCAATCGAAGGCGCGACTTAGCACGGGGATGTCGTAAGCCGTAGGATTGCCTCCGTCGATGCTGTTGCTTCTGCTTCTCCTTCGCGAATGCGTTTGTTCCGCTGAATGTGATCGCCGCAACGAGGTATCTTCTTCTCTCTCCCTCCGATCACGCATGCCTGGTGATGCTTGATCCAGTGCGATAGGCGTATGTGTTGGAGGAAGGGGTCGTATACGCTTGGATGTCGTCTATCTGAGCGAGCAATTGGTACGTGATCCAAAAATTTCCTTTGGGCATGCGATGGAGGTTGGGATCACTAGAAATCCAAAGGGCATCCGCTTCGGAGGTCTGCGCGATAAAAATGAAGAACACCCTTTTGACCAGAAGAATGTTTGCGGGGGTCGTCCAGCCTTGCGGACGGCGACGGCGGCTACGAGAAGGATGCGCACGGGACGAAAAATGCCACTGCGACCGTTTACATCCGCTCGTTGGCTTTGCATCCCAATTGCGACGAGCAAGATATTGGCTATCGCAAGTGCCAAGATAGTGGGAGACTCGTCGCGACGTCCTACCGTAAAAATTTTGTGCGGCTCTTTGAAATTTCAGGTCAGCGCCCCCTTGATTGAACATATCGGTGATTCGATCAGCTCCCCATTCCTTGGTCGCGCACATATTTAGCTGGCCTCCGCGGATGTTGTACGAACATGCCAAACGAGTTGGGACGAGGGTATTTTTTTCGCCAAGTGTTGGCTCTCTCTATAACATGCTCCGATCTCATATAGTTGAATCCCAGGGAGCCTTTTTAGCTTTTCTGGGTGTACGCACCATTTCAAAATTCTTGGATAGTGGGATCATGACAAACGTGAAACATTCGCGATCGACGTGGCTCGTTGAAGGGGTGCGATGGCTATTTCCGAATATGTCTAAGGGGCTCCCGCTCGACGGTATCATTCTGTAGCTTAATTTTTGGGACAGCACGTTTGGCGTTTTGCGTAATGTGGAGGGCATGAAAATATCCCGGACTCGTACGTTTATTCAACTGAGCTTGCCGCACGACGTGTGCTGGTAGTTCTACCCTGGTGCACGCACGTTGTTGGCCCCCAGGCCACCCGCTGTATGTGCTAACGTTAAACGGGGTTGACATTCTATGCCAGTGTCTCAGTCCCTGCGAGACTGAATAAATTATTCACTCGAGGGAGTGAATATGCTCCATTGCCTCTGTGCTTGCACTTGCCATGAGCAAACACTCATGGAGGCCAGGGTCGCCCGCTGTACATTTTGTAGCTCAAACTTCGAACGACTCCGATTGACAATTGTCCAAGTATCTATACGCGGCGCTTCCGTTAACTCCATTAATGCGAGGGACTGCTTAGTCAGCTAAAATGACGGATGGGTCGGGGATGACTCGAACAAGTCCGACGACAAACCTCGATCGTGGCTTGGTTTGGGGAAGTAACCATGCTTCAGTCCGTTGCATCAAGACACGTCCATAGACGCGTCACCAGATCCGCAAGGACATACTCGTCCTCGAGTCCAAAATGTGAAGAGAAACCCATCATGAACCGCTACAGCAGGCTTGTCACCCAGCCTAAGGACCAAGCTGCCAGTCAGGTGTGTCTCCTCCAGCCTTCGGTGAATCACAGACTGAACGCACATGTAGGCGATGCTATATGCGACCGAAGGAGTGGATAGTGAGGCTGACTTCCAAAAGGCCATGGTCGGCATTGGTAGTGTCTGGTAATATCCTTCCTTCCGCATCGGTTCATTCAAATCCCTAACTACTATTGCAGGTATGAGGGTAACCCGTAAGCGACACTGTCTTGTGATCCAGGTATTTCAAACTCATACTCGCGTTGAATAGATGTAACAGGCACTTGTTGGGCCTGGGCCAGGTCATCAAAGCATCCATTTCTGAGCAGGACATGATCGGATACCAATTTGGTACCGTCGGTGTCAGTGACGGTATTAGCAACGGAACGGCCGCCATGAACTACTCGCTACAATCCAGAGACCTTATCGCAGACCAGGTCGAAACAGCTGCAGGTGGACATTGGCTTGATGGTATGGTCGTTGTCCCAGGATGCGATAAAAATATGCCTGGTGTCCTGATGGCTCGTGAGTAACTTTTTGAATTGGGCGATTTGAATTTAAGCGTGGAACAGTTGGACGGCTTAACCGGCCTGGGTTAATGGTTTACGGAGGTACAATCCGTGCGGGTTCGTGTGAAGGGCAACCCCAGCTCGATGTCATCTCCGCTTTCCAATCGTACGGAAAGTACCTGCAGGACGGGAAAACTCCTGAAGCAGAGAAGTTCCGCTACAACACTGTTCGTCATGCATGTCCTGGTCCTGGTGCTTGCGGTGGTGTGCGTATTGGACCCATCATTCTGGTACTACGATACTGAAAATTTACAAGATGTACACAGCGAACACCATGGCTAGCGCTGCGGAAGCCCTTGGTATGACACTGCCAGGCTCCTCATCCTTCCCCGCTGAGTCGGAGGAAAAGATTGAAGAATGCAAATCTGTGGGTCCTGCTATGCGGAACCTTATTGAGAAAAATATTTTGCCAAGAGATATCATGACCAAGGCCGCTTTTGAAAACGCGATGGTCCGCCCTTCATTTTCGCTCACGCTTATTAAACGTTCATCTGGATGTAGACATTGGTTATGATCCTGGGAGGTTCGACCAATGCAGTGCTCCACTTGATTGCGATGGCCCATTCTGTTGGTATTACACTCACTGTCGATGACTTCGCTCGAGTTTCCGAGGCCACTCCCTTCTTGGCCGACCTCAAGCCCAGTGGTAAAT